>JAJIBD010025000.1:0-55292 GCA_021461705.1 Cryptotis parvus | reverse complement strand
CTTGATCACTTGATCACTTGAATCCCATTATTCATCGATTTGCTCAAGCGGGCGCCAGTAACATTTCCATTGGACCCTATCACGTGCCAATGTAGCCCAATGGCATCTGGTTGATTCAGGAATACGAAGATCCTCAAACCGTTCCTTCAGTGCCTTTACAAGGAAGTCAGACCATCTTGTAGGTGGGCGGCCACGTGATCTTTTGAAATCCCGTGGGATCCAGTCAGTAATGGCTCTAGTCCAGCGGTTGTCTCCAAATCGCATTACATGTCCAGCCCATCTGATTATCGATGCCTTGGCAAACGAGACAGCGTCCCTGATTCTGGAATAGCGACGGAGGTCAGAACTCCGGATTCCTTCTCTCACTTGAGTGAGGCGTGATATTCCAAGCATAGCTCTTTCGATTCCCTCTGGGAGACCCGAATAGCATTCTCATCCTGCTTTCAGTAGGGCCCAGGTCTCTGAGGCGTATGTTAATGCAGGGAGAACGGTGGAGTCAAAGAGATGTGCCCAGAGCCGGAGGTTCTTTGTCCTTTTAGCCATTTCTTCGATGCCTTTGAAGGCATTCCATGCCGCTCTCTTCCTCCCTGCGCAGCTCAGGTTTTAGGTTTTAGGTTCATGTTGACTTCTCGACCTAGGTACACATAACTGCTGCATTCACAGATGTCTGTTCCATTAAGAGTGAATGGGGCCTCAGGAACTAGTTCATTCTTCATGAATATTGTTTTCTTTAGATTCAGCTGTAGACCTATCTTTCCACATTCTCGGGTTGAAGTCAGCCAGCATTTGTGCCACTTGGCTAATGTTTGTGTTATTAGAATGATGTCATCAGCGAAGCGGGAGGTGGTGTAGTTGCCGACCATCTATCTTCACTCCCATTCCTTCCCATTCTAATTGTCACATGATGTTCTTGAGGGGTGGCACTGAAGAGTTTTGGTGAAATGGTAGCACCCTGTCGAACCCCTCTTTTCACATTAATGATCACTTCTTTGTAGAATGGTGAGATCCTGGTGGTGAATCCGTAATACAGCTCACGAAGGATCTTGATGTATTGGGTTTGAACACCCTGTTTGGCTAGGGCTTCAATGACTGCTTCAGTCTCAACAGAATCAAGGGCTTTCTGTAAATCAATGAACGTGAGACAGAGCGGCATCTTGTACTCCCTACAAACCTCGATGAGCTTGGTTACTATGTGGATATGGTCGATTGTGCTGAATCCTTTCCGGAAGCCTGCTTTGCTCGCATGGTTGTCCTTCATCTAGTGTTCTGCTAATCCTGTTCAGGATGACTCCGTGTAAACAGTTTGTAGATGACAGACAACAGGCAGATGGGGCGATAGTTGCCGATGTCGTGAATGTCTCCCTTCTTGAACAGTAGAACTGTCCTGCTGGTTTTCCATTGGGAGGGCACCATGCATTCAGACAGGTAGTGTGTGAAGGGCCGAGCCAGTGTATTGATGAGTACTGACGGCAAATTCTTCAGGTGTTCGGGTCTGACTTTGTCTGGGCCTGGTGCTGTTCCCTTCTTTACCGACGAGATGGCATGTCGGATTTCAGAAGGGAGAACGTTGGGAATGACATATCCTATCCATCCTGTAGAATTTGATATGTGGGCAGGTGGATGTGGCTATCAAAGAGATTTGAGTAGAAGTCCTGGATAATCTTCTCCATTGCCTTTCTGGAAGATGTGATAGATCCATCAGGCGTCGGAGGGCAGTCATCTTGGTCTTATAGTTGGCAAAGGACAGGCGGGCAGATTAATCCAGTCTCCAGCCTGGCTTGTCAGAAACCCAGCCTACAAGGACCCACCACGCAGAGACCCGCCCCTTCAGAGGAGAGTATTTCAAGCCCAAGAATACTTGAGCCTAAGACACAGGTTCACCCGGCAGAGCAGAAACCAGCTTTCCCGTTGGAACCCCCTGCATTCCATGGACCACGAGAGCAACTTCCAACCTGAGTCCACCATCCTGATGGAGCCTCGGAGGAGCCCAGAGAAACCCCCACACCCAGCTGGCAGTGATCTTCACAATCCACACTCTGCAGCAGGTAAGATCTCCACCCAGCAGATTAATCCAGTCTCCAGCCCGACAGATTAATCCAGTCTCCAGCCTGGCTTGTCAGAAACCCAGCCTACAAGGACCCACCACGCAGAGACCCGCCCTTCAGAGGAGAGTATTTCAAGCCCAGGAATGCTTGAGCCTAAGACACAGGTACACCCGGCAGAGCAGAAACCAGCTTTCCCTGTTGTTCACGCGGCGCGCTGCTGCCTCGCTGATTTACCTCCAAATTATCATAAATATTCTACCCACCCCTCTGAGAGAGCCCCACAAAGTAATGAGAATTTAGCGCCCACATGGCAGAGCCTGGCAAGCTGTCCGATGCGTGTTCGATATGCCAAATCCAGTAAGAGAAATGTTTATTTTCCTGACCCTGAAAGAGCCCTTAATATGGCAGCAGTAAGAAAGGCAAACAAGCAGTGCCTGATAAAATTTCATGGCCATCCTAGGCTGCCAAAACGAAGGACTAAAATGACTGTCTGTACTTTCAATGCACGTACGCTGGCATCGGAAGCATATATTGAGGATCTGATGCTGCAAGTGCAAAAGATCAATTACGCATCATTGGTCTTAATGAGACGAGGAGGCGCCAGTTTCATCATGCTGTATTTGACACCGGAGAAGAATTGTTCCTTGGAACATGCGCAAAAGAGGCGCCGATGGCATTGGTGTCCTTGTCAACACGAACATGGCTGTAAACATGGATTCATTTGAATGCCTAACAAACTGAATAGGACGATTTCACTTGAAGAGATGTGGCCCACTGCCAGCAATTTCTATCTTCATTGTCTACGCACCAACATCCACATACAAAGAAGATGAAATTGAGAAATTCTACATGGAATTGGAGGAGTTCTATAAAAAGATCACACCTTCTACAAGATCATAGTCGGTGATTTTTTTTTTTGCTTTTTTTTTTTTGGATCACATCCGGCAATGCTCAGGGGTTTCTCCTGGCTCTGCACTCAGGAATTACTCCTGGCGGTGCTCGGGGGACCATATGGGATGCCGGGGATAGAACCCGGGCCGGCATGGGCTGGCATGGACCGCCGCTGCAAGGCAAACACCCTACCCGCTGGGCTATCGCTCCGGCCCCCCATAGTCGGGTGATTTTAATGCTAAGATAGGACCAAGAAGATCGGCTGAAGAACTCCACATCGGGACCCATGGCCTAGAATGGAACGAACAGGGTGAGAGACTATCTGAGTTCATCATGTCCACCAAGACCATTCATGGGAACTCACAGTTCCAGAAAGCTGAAGCGAAACGTTGGACATGGGAATCTCCTGGCGGACAGTTCCACAATGAAACTGACCACATCATCTTCAATCGACGGTTTTGTCTGACTGATGTTGCTGTTGTCCCCAAATTCCAAACAGGATCGGACCACCGTCTCCTTTGTGCAAAAATTCTACTTCCCGCAACGGGGAGAAAAGGCTGCAAAGTTTAAGAAGAGAACTCCCAGAACAACCACCAACTGGGAACTCTTTGGCACCATTGCAGCAACATGGGAAGATAGCATCATTGACGACATCGATGAAGAATACAACCGACTGGTTCAGCACCTCCATGATTGTGTGAAGAATGCCGAGAGAGAGAAAGACACAAAAGGACGCTTTGTCTTCAGAAACTCTTGAGCTCATTTGCCAACGTGGCAAGGCGCGAGCCTCAGGAGATCAAATGCTAACGTTCAAGCTTGCTAAACGGTGCAGAGAAGCGATAAAAGAAGACCTCAAAGACAGAAGAGCAGAAATACTGGAAGATGCAGCAGAAGCCGGAAAAGCATTCTGCATTTCAAAAAGAGTCATTTACCTGGCTTCATCTCTAGATAGCCCAACCCACAATGGGCTGGGCTGGAAGATTTTCGGTGGGCTTCTGTCTATAAAAGAAGCTAGGAAAAGAAGAAGGGTTGGGTTTTTTTTTTTTTTTTTTTTTTTTGCCATTTTGGCTTCCCTTGGCATTTGCCTCTCTCTGTCCTCTCCGTTTCTCTGTTGGGCTTCAACACATGGTGGCAGCCATCTTGGCCTACACATGGTCAAGGCCCAGCTGGGAACCCAGAGTCCGGGGTTTTCCTGTTCTTGGATTGTATATCAGAACCTGTGATAGTAAAGTCTTTTAAAACTGCGCTGGATTCCTGAGTTTTTAATCCATTCCCCAACGGCTTCAGAGGTAGAAGGGAACTCGTTTCCTGGTATTGTTGGGGACCCCAGTGGTCCCTGACACTAATATCACAGTGAACACTGAAGTTCAGCATTGGTAAAACATTTCAGCCATGGCCACAGGATTCCCACCACAAAGTTCCACCCACTGGGTGATATTAAACAGTAGAAACTCACTGACTCGAGAATTTAAAGCAGGGTCTAAGCAAGACTGTGCAGCCTCTAAGGTCCCAGGCAAGGGCCTTCTCACCCCTTTGTGAGCTTCTTGGAGACTCCTGGCCCTGTAGTCATGTCACTCAATCCACCCCCTCACGTGGCATGGTCTACTGAGTTTCCCATCACCTTCCTTCTGTACAGCTGCCTCACTTCCCCTTTAATAAATACACCAGTCATACTGGTATATTTATTACGACCTCATTTTAGACTTATTTCCTCTATAATGACCCTGTTCCCAAATTAAGTCATGTAATTTGGAGTGTTATTTTCCACATCCGGACTCCCATCTCATCAGAATTCCACCCAGCAGAAGAGCTGATCACAGCCCGTCTCATTGAAACCCACCCTGCAACAGTCTTTTTTCAAGTTCGGCCCAGGTATGCTGATCCAGAGACTCACAGACATGGGGCAGAGCTGCTACTGGCTCTCCCTGTGCCCAGATGCTCATGAAGGCGCCCGGGAGGGATGGCGGGTTCTAGCCCTGGCCTGTCACCCCAGCAGAGCCTCGCAAGAAGTCAGACGACCCCCCACTCCATGAGGGCTGCCATTTTCCAAATCCGGACCCCCTTCTTGTCAGGACTCCACCCAGCATAGGAGATGATCACAGCCCGGCTTGTGCGGCCACTTGCTACCGTGCTGTTCATCAATAAATGCTGAAGATCAGAGGTGACAAAAGAGTATGCCACCCGCACAGCAGAGCCTTGCAAGCTACCCATGTGGTATTTGATATGCCAAATACCAGTAACAATTATAGACCTCATTCCCATGACCTGATGGAATGGTTTGAGGCTCTTTATGTTCCTGGAGCAGGCAGATGCCCTTGGGCTCTCCTAGCATGAGACAGGACATATGGAGATGTTACTGGTGCCCGCTCGAGCAAATCGATGATGAACAGGAAGACAGTGATACAGTGATAGTGATATCTAAAAAATGAGCTCACCTTTCATACCAGAAATGACTTATCTTGGACAGTGCAGTGTTCGGCCAATAAGAGCCAAGCATAGCAAAGCCACATCACTGAAAATAACAAACCTTCATTCTCTCACTCTGATGCTGCTTTACCTATCTCTAACGTGAACTTCGTGTCTCCTGGGCAGGGATCAGTTCCACTGGCATTCGGGGACAGTTCCAACATCAAGAAATACTGGGAACTAGTAGCTTGTGTACACTTGAACTCACATGAATCACTAAGGATGAACATGCCCTGCAAGATACTGAGATGGGCATGCCCTCCTAACCCATAAAAATGTGAACTTTTCAGGATAATCATGAAGTGGAAGCAGGGCTCTGTCCATCAAATAACAGATGGAGAGCATTTTTGTAGTGAAATATCCTAGTCTGGAAGTGACAGAGATGAACCTGGAACCCACTATGTCAAATCAGAGAACAAGTCCATCACCATAGTCACCTGGTGCTTCCAAACACATGATACCACCACAGAGAAAGTTGGCACTGTGGACACCGTGGGGGCACAGAGAGTACAAGTTCTTGGGCACTATAAGCAAACACCACCTAATTCTAGGTTCTTGTTGCTATTGTTTGGTTTGGGGCCACACACAGCAATGCTTAGGGATCACTCCTAGCAGGCTCAGGGAATCAAATGGGGTGCTGGGGATAGAATCCAGGTCAACAGCATGCAAGACAAACACCCTACCCATTGTGTGATCACTCTGGCCCCTAACTGGGATTTGAAGGTATCTGAACTGTGTACCTGAACTGTTCTGAGGGCAAAACAGATATGCCTGAGAAATTTGTAAGTGGGAAAAGAAAAACAGAAAGGAGCATAAAGTCACTTCTGACTTTTTCCACAGCAATACTCCCTTGCAGGGAACAAAGTGGAAACAGAGGCAGAGAAGCAATCTGAGGGGAATGTAGAGCTGGCTGTGGTCATGGGAATACCACGACAACATCAGCTTGTGAGAAGTGATGCTGGGCCACGCACAGGAAGAACTGTGTCTCTCCACCGGAGCGTGCACTCTCTGTCTCTCTGTCTCTGTCTCTCTCACGCACACACACATAAGCTCTTTCTCTCTGAGTTGAGGCCCATTCTGCATGTTAGCGAAAGCAATCAAGCTATCTTTCATATTTTCTCAAAATGCATTGTTTCTGCTCTCTGACCCTTATTTAAAAAATTAGTAATTGGTTTGTTTGTTTGTTTGTTTGTTTGTTTGTTTTAGGGCCACACCCAGCAAGGCTCAGTGGTTACTCCTGGCTCTACATACAGGAATTACTCTTGTTAGTGCTTGGGGGACCATCTGGGATGTCGGGATCAAACCCAGGTCAGCCATGTTCAAGGCAAATGCCCCATTGTACTATAGTCCCAGCCCCAGGATTAGTAACTGTTAATGCAACAAACATTTTTTAATTACTGGTTTTGGCATCAGACAGCTTGCCAGGCTCTGCCGTGTGGGCGGTATACTCTTAGTAGCTTGCTGGGCTAAGCACTACCAGGAGTAATTCCTGAGTGCAGAGCCAGGAGTGACCCCCTGAGCATCGCTGAGTGTGATATTGCTCTCCACCCTGACAAGCAGGTCATACCCTTAAGCCGCTCCATGTAGCCGGAGGGACACATGGCCTGTGCCCCGGTCGACCCACTGGCAGTCCTTGATGAGCGCAGCGAACATGGTGGCGGTAAAGAAGGTAAGGAAAGCTGACGGCCAGGTGTCCGTAATCGTGTCGCCCCGCGGCCAGGTCTGAGGCCCCGCCCGAGTCGCCCAGGAACGGGGGCCGCAAGCCGCCCCAACCTCACTGTCGCCGCTCGTCGCAGCTGTGCTGCGCTGCCCGCATGGCCAGTCCCGGGCCCGCTCTGACCTCCATCGCTGTTCCAGAGTCAGGGACGCTGTCTCGTTTGCCAAGGCATCGAAAATCAGATGGGCTGGACATGTAATGTGATTTGGAGACGATAGCTGGACTAGAGCCATTACCGACTGGATCCCACGGGATGTCAAAAGATCACGTGGTTGGGCCTGAGCGATAGCCCAGCAGGTAGGGCGTTTGCCTTGCACGCGCCGACCCATGCCGGCCTGGGTTCGATCCTCGGCATCCCATATGGTCCCCCGAGCACCGCCAGGAGTCATTCCTGAGTGCAGAGCCAGGAGAAACCCCTGAGCATTGCCGGGTGTGACCCAAAAAAAAAAAAAAAAAAAAGATCACGTGGCCGCCCACCTACAAGATGGTCAGACTTCTTCCTCAAGACCCTGAACAAACAGCTTGAGGCTCTTCGTATTCCTAAAGCAACTAGATGCCATTGTCCTACACTGACACGTGATAGGGTCAAATGGAAATGTTACTGGCACCTGCTCGAGCAAACTGATGAATAATGGGATGTCAAATGATCAAGTGAATGCAACAAATTTCATACAAGTGGAATCCCTATATGACCAGTCTGATCTCAACTTTATTTCATGAGATATTAAAGAAAATCTACCCTTTTAGCTATCTGCCAAAGTCAAAATTATATCTGCCTTTGTTGTTTTAAGTTATGCTTTTAGCTCTACACAAGTCCAGCCGCAGTTTTCAAACCACATAACTTCCCCAAAGAAAAAAATGAAAAAAAAAGAAAGGAAAAATGGAAATTTAAAAGTTCCAAACATTTTAATTTTTGCTATGCACAATTATTCAAACTATTTTCTAGAATACATATAAGGGCCAAAAAAATAAGGATCTCCTTATTTGCTTTTTTTTCAGTAATGGTTGGTAAGTGAGAGCACCTGCGGAAAGAACAAGTAGATGGCAGATGCCCCCTTCCCTCCTCACTTCGCTGTAATTTTATTTTCTAGGGCACCTGAAAACACCCATGCTGTGAGCAGACTGCCTGGTCAGCCTAGACAAAGTCTTGGCGCGCCTCTGAAACAAGATATCTGGTCTCCTCTCCCTATCATGTGACTGGCCCAGTTAGCAG
Organism: Cryptotis parvus; assembly: GCA_021461705.1. Lineage (NCBI taxonomy): Eukaryota > Metazoa > Chordata > Mammalia > Eulipotyphla > Soricidae > Cryptotis > Cryptotis parvus. Next base: position 46,960 of record JAJIBD010025000.1, on the reverse strand, counting down.
GCGTGTGAGACAAGAGTTGATACAGCACCTTTGGATGCTCCAGGCCAGTCCACACAGCATGAGCAAAGCTTTTTAGTGGTAACGGGGCTTGATGGAAAGACAATAACTCACACCAACACTGGTTCAATGTCTGGCACCACATAGGGTCCCACTGAGCAGAGTCAGAAATGATCCCTGAGCACAAAGACAGGAGGGATCCCTGAGTACAGCAGAACATGGCTCACCACCTGACCCCCAATCCTGAGAGAGAGAGACACATTTTAATGACCTATCAGCAAAAGCAAACTGTGAAAACCTGTAAAAAGCTCAACAGTCCTATTCTTTCAATCCAATGTTGGTTGAGTAGGAAGACCCTTTAATGAAAAGGTCTTACCTATAGCAACAAATGAAACATAGGCACCTGTGTGGGTAACACCCAAATGAACTGAATCCAAGATGAAGTCAGGGAGGAACATGACCATCCCATGATTTTAAAGTGATTATTAATTTGGTGAAGTAGCATGCTATTACAGAGTGCTATCTTTCTGAAATGTACACTGAAATATTTATAGATGACAAGACATGTGGGAGGTGCCCTCAAATAATCTGAATAGGTCTGAGTGGGAAGTAAATAGGAATAAACCAGCCAAAATTGGTTCTGTTGAAATGATTGGCATGGAACCCACAACACAATGTTCTTCACCTCTGTGTGCCTGAAATTTTCTATTACAGGCTTTAAAGGGGGAAAAGAGAAACCTGTCAGTTCCTCTTCCAACATTCCAATCCTCCTGATGAAATGTAAAGACATAAAAAAGAATTATTTTTAGTGATGCAGGACCTGAGAGTAGGAACTTGAGAAGAGCTCAGCTTGGTGATTTCTCACTGGGCCAGGGACAGTTGGGGGGCAGTACAGGCTGAGTCCCCACCCCACCCCCAAGTTTGATAAGTTACAAATGAGCAACTTCTTGGCATGCTCACCCACCCGGGAAGCTGCCACCCATGTGATTGCAGAAGACTTTGGTTTTAGCCCTGACCAAAGTAGATTGGGTCTTGTCCATCACCGATTCTCTGATCCCCATCTCTAACCGGTATACAATTCAGTTCCTTGCTATGACTCAGCACAGACACCACAGGTAAGGGGCTTGGTGGTTCAGGTGCTGGTCCAGAGGGCTCACTGGTCATAAACTGAGTGTTCCCTCAAGTTCCTCTAGTTTAAAAGTTGCAGAAACAACTCACAAAACTAAGTGGGTGATACATGACTTAAATTCACTGGTTCTGAGAACAGGCAAGTGATCCAAAACAAGGGGAGCGGGTATTTCCCTGCCCTCTGCAGACACCACACTCTCAGCATTGTGTGTGTGACAAGGAAGCCCCCCCAATCTCACTGTTGAAAAGCTCCTCCAGGGGCCTAGTGATAGTCCAGCGGGTAGGGCATTTGCTTTGCACGCAGCCGGCCCATGCCGGCCTGGGTTTGATCTCCAGCATCCCATATGGTCCCCCTAGCACCGCCAGGAGTAATTTCTGAGTGCAGAGCCAGGAGAAACCCCTGAGCATTGCCGGTGTGACCCAAAAAAAGAAAAAAGAAAGAAAGAAAGAAAGAAAAGCTCCTCCAGCTCATGTCCACCTCTTCCACGCACCTGCTGATTCCTGCAGACAGAGCTTCAAGTCCCTCTTCTCATCACTCAGTCTTACTGGGAACTACCAGGATTCCACCCAGAAGTCCCCTACCTGCATAAGCTCAGATGAGATAAAGAAACCTAGCAACAAAAAAAACTCAGAATATTGAGAAAACACCAAGAGTACAACAGGTTTTGCACCAGGAGCTGAAGACAATGATTGCATGTGTCATTTTGCTCTACCTTAGACGAAGTCATTTCCTCTCCAGGAGGACCTGGGTTCAGGCCCTCAGGGTATTAAGAGCTGGCACCCAGGAATCCTTCATCTTGCTGTCATGATCCAGCCTCAGAAATGACCCTTCTCTGCCCCACATGCCACATGGAGGACCCAGGTCAGCACTGATTCACGATGAGAGGACACCATCGTGGGCATGGTTTCGCTGAATTAGCTACTACCAAACCAAAGTTCCTAAGGAAACACACAGTTGAGTTCCTATGAGCCTCTAGTGAGAACGTTCTCACCTCCTAATGAATATGTCATTCCACCAGACACAAGCTGACGTTTAAAAATCCTACTTGATGGATCCATACGCCAACTCTATGCTGGCAGTAAACACTGCGGTCAGAACTAAACATCAGCACCAAGTCCAACACAGTGCCTGGAGCTAACTCATCATAAAGCAGGCCAGTACCATGCCCACATGTCATCAAAACAGCAAAGTCACCAGCACGAGCACTAAGTTGGGATCCCATGTATACTGAGTGAGAGGGCGCAAAGAGCTGCATCTGTTGTGCAAGAGGAGAGTCCCTGGCTGTGGCTGGGAACCCGCCAGACAGTCACGCTCTGAGCTGCCCATCTAAAGGCAACAGAAGCGTCAGAGCGATGATGCAAGATTACAAATAAAATTCCATGAGCTGGCAAATTTGCAAAAAATAGACCGCATGAATAAGGGAGAACATTCTGAAAGCTTCATTTCACGGCACATGGAGGTTCAGGGATCACAAGGTGAGCTCCAAGGAGAATGGTCTAAAACATAAGTCTTTAGTACTTTGGGCTGCAAACAGGGCTTGGTGGTAGAGCATAAGCCTCACACCTGCAAGGCCCTGGATTTGATCTCTAGCACAGAAAAGGAGGGAAAGGAGGACAGAATAAACACCATTTTCTAATTCTAATGGGCAACAGCACTAAACCCTTTTTTGATGAGAAATTTTCAGCAATTTTTTTATGTAACTGGGCTTTTAAAAAAATAATATTCACCACTTTACATTTCTAAAAGTTGATAAGTATCTAGTTTGATATAATAATGCTTATTTTCTTTTCTATGGGGAATATTTTTGAAAAAAAATCCACCAAATCCCTAATGCACCCCACCAAAAACACAAGAACAGGTAATGCTGTTATCTTTAGTGAACAAAATAATCAATCTATGCTTATTTTGTCTTAAAAACACACAAACACACAGAACAGTTCAACCTAACAGGCTGTAATTCCTTAATTTAATCAGACAGAAAAACAAGGCTTTGGGATTGTTTTCTTCCAATTCCAGAAACTACAGAAGATGAAGAGGTGAGAAACGAACTCAACTGGCCAACACTCCACTGCTGTTTTGCAGCCAAGGAGCACTGGGGGTGGCAGAGGTAGGGGATGTTATTACAGGGAGGTCTATGCCAGCACTGTGGGGGCTACAAATAAACCTCCACAGTGGAGGGATAGAGGCTCATTAAGCAGTGCTCAGGTGGGTGGGTAGGGCGTGCAGGGAGCCAGAGATGGAACCCAGGGTCTCACATACACAGGCCTGTGCTCTAACACTGAGTCACATCTCTATCACTTGTATCACTTATCTTCCCATTCATCATCGATTTGCTCGAGCAGGCACCAGTAACATCTCCATATGTCCTGTCACATGCTAGTGTAGCCCAAGGGCATCTGCTCGCTCCAGGAACATAAAGAGCCTGAAACCATTCCATCAGGTCATGGGAATGAGGTCTATAATTGTTACTGGCATTTGGCATATCAAATACGACACGGATAGCTTGCCAGGCTCTGCCGGGTGGGTGGGATACTCTTGTAGTCATCTCTAATCTCGAGCTTTTATTGATGAGCCACATGGCCAAAAGCGGCCATGTGAGCTAGGTTTATGATCAGGTCTTCTACTGGGTGGAGCTCTGACGAGTGGGGAGTCTGGATGTGGAAAATGGCAGCCCTCATGGTGTGGGGTTCCTCTGGCTTCTTGTAAGGCTCTGCTGGGCTGGCGGACCAGGGCTAGAACCTGCCTTCCCTCCTGGGTGCCTCATGATCAGCTGGGCACAGGGAGGGCCAGTAGCAGCTCTGCCCTGTGTATGTGAGCCTCATACAAGGGGCAACTCTTAAATGTGGAAATCAGAGGACCTGGGAGGTGGTTTAAGGATTGGAGTGCAGGCTTTGCACGTAGGAGCCCAGGGTTCAACCCCCAGCACAACAGGGTCCCAAGTACCTCTGAGAATTGCCCTCCAGGAACTGGGTTCAGTCCCCAACACCAAATGGTCCCAAGTACTTCTGGGAGTGCCCCTGCCCCAGACACTGCCATACCTCCACCTCCCCCAAATGAAAATTTCCAATTGAACCACCTAAACCAAAAATCAACACAAATCAAATTGACAATACGCTAGATAAGTGTCAACTTTCAAATCCAACCAATCAAGCACCTACTAAAGCTATTCCATTAAAGCTAGTCCACCACCCATTAAAGCTATTCTGTTAGAGAGAAAGAGAGGATACGGGGGACACCTGCTATTGAGGCAGCCTGAGGGTGGGCAGGAGGGGGTGGGGTACATCGGTGGTGGAAATGGGGCACTGGTGGAGGAATGGGTGCTGGAATACTGTATTACCAAGAACCAATTATGAGCACCTTTGTAATTGTACGTCTCACGGTGGTATAATAAAAAAAAAAATTTAAAAAAAAAGCTAGTCTGTTTTCTTCCTTCAGCTAATGAAGCTGGCTAATCAATGATCAGGAATAATTATATTGGATAGATCCTGTTTAGTTATCAAAAGTAACTTATTTAAATCAATTAAAAATTATTCAAACTGGTCAAATCTGCCTTCTACCTGGTGCAAGGAAAACAGCAAAAGTATGTGGACTAGGAATCTGTTCTCCTATCACACACACAAAAAAGAGGATCCTTTTAAAAGCAGCTACTCTGTTGCAAAGTGAGTAACAGAGAGAACACCGAGTCCTCTCCCAACAACCATACTCCAAAATCTGGCAGAAAAGTAAACCGCTGATTAAATAAAATACGGATAAAGAGAAAGCCCACAAACACTCCAAGGTAAGGGACAGAAGATCATGCGATGACCCATGCGATGACCCACAGAAGTCTCCATGCAGAAGATGTGGAGGTGATGGGGAAAGTTGAAATGCAACCACACTTGTAGAATTCCTTATGTATACAACAAGGATCAGAAACAACAGCATCTGCTTTATGATACGTGTTTTCCTAGTCAGATTTTGGCAAGCTTCTTCAGACGCAAAAAACTTATACAAGTGGCCAGGCTGGGATATAAACTAAGGAACCGTCTAGAGACAGCTTTTGTTTTAGAATAATCCTCCTCGACACAGACACTATCATACAAGTTTAGACCACTCACAAAGTATAAACTCTCCCTAATGAAATCATTTTCATCATCTATATTTACTTAATTGGGGCGGGGGACATAACCAGCTTTGTTCAGAGCTTACTCCTGGTTCTGTACTTAGAGATCACTCCTGGAGTGGTTTATGGGATTAGAGTGCCAGGGATCAAATCCAGGTCAGTCCCATGCAAGTCCAGCACCCTGCCTGCTGTACATCTTTCCAATCCTTATTTCAAAGAAGGGAAGAAGAGGAGCCAAGTAATAATACAGCAGGTAAGGCACTTGACTTGCACACAGCTGACCTAGGCAGACCGCCAGCACACCATATGGTCCCTTGACAGCAGTAAGCTCTGAGCATAGCCCAGGAAAGAAAGAAGGAAAGTTGATAGAAAGGGAAGAGCAAGAACCTGTCATAATAGTTCTGGGTTCTTCCCAGATCAAAGCAAGTTAAGTGAGGAAAGTGAGAAAAGAGTAAGTGAGAAACTGTGGCAAAAGAAAATTTAATTTCTGAAATTACAAAGGCAATTCCCAAGACCAACTAAATGTTTATATAATACCTAATATTATATTATTTACCAAATGTTATCTAATTATATAATATTTACCTAATGCTGCCTAACATTCTATAATACTGTACATGTTTATATAATACCTAATATTTGTAGAGGAGTTAATAACTGTTCAAAGTATATTCACACAATGGTCTCACTTGAATCTAATAACAACTGTTGTGGAAGGTAAACAGTACTTTCATTTTACAGATACATGCCATATCCTGAAAGATACTTAAGAAGACCTTTGAATAAGTCTCCAAGGTCTTTTTGTGATTTCATAGATCAAAATACTCCCACTTATTTTCTCTGTTTAAAAAATCACCCAGAAAGCTCTGGGTGATCAAGTCATACAACTTATGATCTTGTCAGAAGAGATCTTTTAATGTTTTGACCTGAGTGCTTTGGTGGGGCTATCATATTTGAAGTAGGGGATACAGGGACTGCACTACAGCCATCAGTACTCAGGGTTTACTTTTTTTTGAGGTCAGGAATCACTCTCGGTGGTGCTCCAGGCACCATATGTGGTACTGAGGATCAAACCAGGTTGATAGCGAGCAAGGTAAGTGCCTCACCCCTTGTATTATCTCTTTGGCCTCTGTTACCACTTGGTACAGGTTCAGTTTCCAAGGTGAGCTCAACCCTCAGCCGAACTTGGTGCCGATATTGTGTAGTTTTAATATTTAAGTTAAAAAAGCTTGTTGGGGAGCTGGATGGATAGTCCGGCAGGTAGGGTATTTGCCTTGCACGCAGCTGACCCAGGTTTGATCCCTGGCAATCCATATGGTCCCTCAAGCACCACCAGGGGGTAATTCCTGAGTGCAGAGCCAGGAGTAACCCGAGCATTGCCACGTGTGACCCAAAAAAGAAAAAAAAAAAAAGCTTGTTGGTGGGCCTCCTCAGTAGCTTATGAAGCTGCATGTTCAAGGAGATTTACTCCCCATTTCCTTCAGATTCTTTAGTGTCCTCAGAGGAGGTGATTTTCCACAAGTCACCCTTGATGCAGCATTTTTAAGCTTTCCCAGGGGAGGGTCAAGTCCTTAGACTTCAGTTTCCGGTTTCTGTGGCCTCTTTCTAATTTTTTTTTTTTTTTTTGCTTTTTTTGGGTCACACCTGGCAACTCTCAGGGGTTACTCCTGGCTCTGCACTCAGGAATTACTCCTGGCGGTGCTCAGGGGACCATATGGAATGCCAGGGAATCGAACCCAGGTCGGCCGCGGCAAGGCAAATGCCCTACCCGCTGTGCTATCGCCCCGGTCCCTGTGGACCTCTTTCTAACTGAGGAGAATCAGCATATTTTAAAATGTCATATTACTTCCAAAAATTCTGAGATTAAGGGTTTCTTTTAATCTTTTTCTAATTTTTCTTAATATTGGGCCCTGCCCAATATTGCTTGGTCTGGATGGGTGAGTCTCTCCCAGGTGTGACCCATAAAAGTAACTCTTAATATTCTCTTTTTAGGGGGCAAAGATGGACATACTCTGGGTATGAGGCAATGCTCAGGACGTACACCTGGGTCTGAGCTCAAGACTCACTCCTGGTGGCCTCAGGGGATCTATGGGATGCCGGGATAGAATCCAGATCATCTGCAGGCAAGTCAAGCGACCTCCCTGCTGTACTGTATCACTCAGGGTCCTCCAAATGTTCTTTTTTAAAGAAAATGCATTGTTTAAGGATTATTAACTGATATTTGTACACGTGTGATCCACATTTGTCTTCATATTCCTCATACCAACTTTGAAAGAGCACTATAGAGACCTTCAATATATACAGAGAGAGAGAGAGATGAAGGTCAGAGTAGACTATGCCTTGCCCCTATTAGAGACTCCAATCCAGCCTTACACCTCCTCTCCCTTAATAGAAATTAAGTACTTCTGCTCTGTCATTTGCTGTCACTGCCCCCCCATTTTGTTCACATTTCTTTTGTTATAGCTTAAAAACGAAACAATGAAACAGCAAATAAAACTCAAAACCAAAAAAACAAAAGCCCTGCTCTGCTTTTTTTTTTCTTTAGCATTTTATACTGATTTCAATTCATTTTTAGCTAGTGTTTTCATTTTGGGTTTCTTTAAAGGGATTGTCTTAAAGCAGAGCCTGGCTCTCAGAGACCTCATCTTTATTTATGCTATTCTGTACCTTGAAGACAAAGGACAGCCTGAGTCTTCTGAAAGGAGCATGGAATCCACGGAGCTGACTCCTGTTGTTACTGGTGAAAACAAATTCAATGCCTGAATGTGCACCAGCCTGGGACTCACAAAATGCCTGAATGAATGGGTTTGGAATGTTAGGTGAAGTGTGAGAATGTTGGTGTGCTTTTTGTCTGGTATAGGAAAACAAAAAACCCAAAAAAGACAAGCATGGAATTGTTCATCTGTTTTATCAACATCAGAGTTTTTCAACAACAAAGTTGAAAAAAATAAATGGTATTTGGGGAGAGACAGCAAGTTAAAGAGAAAATGATGCTGTACTCAGAAACTGTGCTTTAAAGTCAGAAATGGAGCAAGTGGAATAGACACGGCCATTTGTTGCAATAAGATTTTTAGTCTTCAAGAATGAAGACTGTGGGAGGGATGCAATAATAATGAAGATCAGAAATGACACGAGAAGTCATATATCTGATTGCATGCTAGAACGCCATCTTAAATGTGTATCTAGGGAGAAAATGAATCAAAAGGACAGATTCAGAAGTTCCGGTACTATTTGTTAGAGGCAAATATGCTTGTGATGTGTGAAAAGCCTTTATCAGAAAGCTTGGATTTTAAAAACCAGTGAAGTTGTGTGTGTGTGTGTGTGTGTGTGTAGCTTATATAGAATTATAGCTGAGATAAATGTAGTTTTTGTAAGAGGGAAGGACTAATGATACCAAGTTGTCAGATTTTAGAGTCTAGGGATTGAATCACAAATATTTATTTTCCGTTTCTTTTGCTCACATGCTGCTCTGGATCGTTTGAATTACAGTATTTTGAATGCCATTTTGAGGCCAGGGCAGGAGGCATAGTATAGGGGTGAGAGGTGCATTCTTTTCATGCACTAGATCTTGGTTCCAGCCCCAGCTTCAAATGCCCCATTCCCTCCCCACTGGCACTAAGGTAGCCCTCAGGCTCCCTGGAACCACATCCCCTGGAACTTAACTGAGCAGACTATCTCTTGGAATAGCTCTGAGCTCCCTGAGCACCACTGAGGAGATTCAGTCCCTCCTTTCTGCCCAAGTTATTTTCAGTCTTACATCTTAGTTGGATAGAGGCTAGAGACAATAAATATCAAATATGGTGTAGAGTGTAATTAGAGAATGCTAGAATTTCATGGTGACAGATAACATCGGAGCCCTTGTTGGGCTATGTGCTTAAAATGCAGCTCCCTAGACCTTTTCTCGGGGCTGGGGAGGGTAGGGAGAGTATGTGGCTTGGACCACACGAGGCAATGCTCAAGGGTACTCCTGACTCTGCACTTTTTTTTCAGGAATTACTCCTGGAGATGCTTGGGGACCATATGGGACACTAGAGATTGAACCTGGGTTGGCTGCATGAAAGGGAAGTGCCTGTCTTGCTGTACTAACTGTCCAGTGCCTCCCTGGACCCTTCCTACCTCTATTTCCAACTGACCCTAATTCTGACTCACTTTTCTGAGAAGTGGGCCTAGGATTTTTATTTTAACAAACACCTAGGTCATCTGGAAGCACATTAAAAAGTTGAGTATTGCTTTGACAGAAGAGTCTACATGTTAGGCACTTTTCTCCCCCTGTTTTTAAAAAATTATATATATATTATATATCTTATGTTTGGGGGGGCACACCCAGCTGTGCTCAGGGGATTCTACTGGCTCTGTGTTCAGGGATTATTCCTGGAGGTGCTTGGGGAGCTATGGAGTGCTGGGGATAAACTTGAGGAGGCTGCATGCAAGGCAAATGTCTTATCTGCTTTCTCTCTCTCTCTCTCTCTCTCTCTCTCCCACCCCATGGGTTGACTTTTTTTGCTTTTTTTTTGGGGGGGTCACACCCAAAAAATGTTCTCCCTGCATTAACATACGCCTCAGAGACCTGGGCCCTACGAAAAGCAGGATGAGAATGCTATTCGGGTCTCCCAGAGAGGAATCGAAAGAGCTATGCTTGGAATATCACGCCTCACTCAAGTGAGAGAAGGAATCGGAGTTCTGACCTCCGTCGCTACTCAAGTGAGAGAAGGAATCCGGAGTTCTGACCTCTGTCGCTATTCCAGTATCAGGGACGCTGTCTCGTTTGCCAAGGCATCGAAAATCAGATGGGCTGGACATGTAATGCGATTTGGAGACAACCGCTGGACTAGAGCCATTACCGACTGGATCCCACAGGATGTCAAAAGATCACGTGGCCGCCCACCTACAAGATGGTCAGACTTCCTTGTCAAGACCCTGAAGGAACGGTTTGAGGATCTTCATATTCCTGAATCAACCAGATGCCATTGGGCTACATTGGCACGTGATAGGGTCCAATGGAAATGTTACTGGCGCCCACCGAGCAAATCGATGAGTAATGGGATTCAAGTGATCAAGTGATCACACCCGGCAATGCTCAGGGGTTTCTCCTGGCTCTGCACTCAGGTACTTGGGGGACCATATGGAATGTCAGGGATCGAACCCTGGCCGGCACAGGCCGGCCGGTGTGCAAGGCAAACGCCCTACCCGCTGGACTACCGTTCTGGCCCCTACTTTTCTTTTTAATAATGAAAATATTTCTAGTTGTAGAATCTTTCCCCCTGAGTTTGTTTCTGTTAATTCATCGTTTAAACATCATATTAAGGATGTGCTAACTAGAGATTAAAGAGCTTGCATTTAGAATGTTCTGGTGATTGAGAAATTACGTTATCCTCTTTATGTCCTTTTTAACAGCCACTTGATCACTTGAATCCCGTTATTCATTCATTTGCTCGAGCGGGCGCCAGTAACATTTCCATTGGACCCTATCACGTGCCAATGTAGCCCAATGGCATCTGGTTGATTCAGGAATATGAAGAGCCTCAAACCGTTCGTTCAGGGTCTTTACAAGGAAGTCTGACCATCCGTAGGTAGGCGGCCATGTGATCATTTGACATCCCGTGGGATCCAGTCAGTAACGGCTCTAGTCCAGCGGTCATCTCCAAATCGCATTACATGTCCAGCCCACCTGATTTTTGATGCCTTGGCAAACGAGACAGTGTCCCTGATTCTGGAATAGCGACGGAGGTCGGAACTCCGGATTCCTTCTCTCACTTGAGTGAGGCGTGATATTCCAAGCATAGCTCTTTCTTTTTTTTTTCCTTGCTTTTTGGGTCACACCCAGCGATGCTCAGAGGTTACTCCTGGCTCTGCACTCAGGAATTACTCCTGGCAGTGCTCGGGAGACCATATGGGATGCCGGATCGAACCCAGACCGGCATAGGCTGGCGCGTGCAAGGCAAACACCCTACCCGCTTGGCTTTTGCTCCGGCCCCAGCATAGCTCTTTCGATTCCTCTCTGGGAGACCCGAATAGCATTCTCATCCTGCTTTCATAGGGCCCAGGTCTCTGAGGCGTATGTTAATGCAGGGAGAACAGTGGAGTCAAAAAGATGTGCCCGGAGCCAGAGGTTCTTTGTCCTTTTAGCTAATTCTTCGATGCCTTTGAAGGCATTCCATGCTGCTCTCTTCCTCCTGCGCAGCTCAGGTTTTAGGTCGTTCATCATGTTGACTTCTTGACCTAGGTGCACATAACTGCTGCATTCAGAGATGTTTGTTCCATTGAGAGTTAATGGGGCCTCTGGAACTAGTTCATTTTTCATAAACATAGTTTTCTTTAGATTCAGCTGTAGACGTATCTTTCCACATTCTCGGTCAAAGTCAGCCAGCATTTGTGCCGCTTGGCTAATGTTTGGAGTTATTAGAACGATGTCATCAGCGAAGCGGAGGTGGTGTAGTTGCCAACCATTTAACAGTCCTATTTGCCGACTATTTAACAGTCCTATTGCCGACTATTTAACAGTCAGTTAATAGAAATAATTGAAAGGATTGATGCTGAGTTTTCATTAGGGGAAGTATGTAGTGAAGTCTGGGCCCCAAATGCTTCCTTCAGCCCTGTTTTCTGTGGTGGATGTGTAGTATTTCAGCCAGTTCCTATGACATTACATATTTTATGTCCATACACACATATCACATTTCTGATCATTTTTGCTTTATTTCAGGGAGATATTTATACTTCAGGAGAAATGAACCATCTGATGGGCAAAGATTACAGAACTGTATTCCCATGCTTTAAACATTTCCTTCCCTGAAAAAAAATTGCCCCCCACAAAGGGTTGGACTCTCCACGCAACGAAGAATATTTCCTTATTAACGTGGGTGTATTAGGAGTTGGAGAGGAATGAGATTTTTCATAAAAATGCTAGAAAATTTCCCACTTCAGTGCTTTCCCTGGTAGCAGAAAACAACAGCTGGCTCACAGTGGCGTTGAACGTAGTTTTATGGTCGGGCACAGTGGTTGAAGTGGGTTTTACATAATGTTCGTTGTTTTATCTCAACATTGAAATGGTAGGAAGTGATTCCAGTGAATAGCATTTGAAACAGTCACTTTATGTGAATCCATTGCATTGCTGTCCTGTTTAGTTCACTGTTTGCAAGAGAGCACTTGCAAATTCACACTGGGTAGAAACTGTCCCAAGTTCTGGTGACAGATCTGTAAGGTAAGCTCCTCATGAACAAGCTGGTGTTTGATCAGTCTGAAGCCACCTCCTAATCTTTTTTTTGTTTTGCTTTGTTTTGTTTTGGGGCCATATCCGGCCATGCTCAGGACTTACTCCTAGCTTAATGCTTAGGAATCACTCTAGCAGAATGGGAAGATTGTATGGGATGTCGGGAATTGAACCCAAGTCAGCTGAATGCAAGGCAAGCGCCCTCCATGCTATACCACTTCTCTGCCCTCACCTCCAAATCTTAGAAATAAAATGAGAAATTGAAGGATGTAACTAGAAACATGACTTTCACCAAGTCCTCCTGGATGTAAAATGAGTAGCCACCTGTGATCATGCATAGTTGAGTCCGAGTCAGGGATACTTATTTTGGGCAGCTGGAGAGAGATTGCAGTCATCAGAGCACAGGCCTGGCACACAGGAAGCTTGGGTTAGATCCACAGCACTGCTGGGAGAAGCCCATGAGAACTATTTGTTATGGTTGCGAAACAAAACCCAAAAGAACATTTACTCTAAAAGCAGATATGTTCGGGTTGATCCCAATTCTCCATGTTTTTATTATTTACTGGTTATCTTTTTTTCTATTCCTTCTGAGTGTGTAACTGTTAAACATCAGTCATGTCGAGATGGAGACTCTGGCATCACACCCTGCTTCCCACTTCCAGCCCGCGCAGCCACTGGGCTCGTCTCTGTCCATGTAACTTCACCATTTCTGTAAAGTCAGATCAGTGGAATCTTCGAATACAGTCTAGTTCTTTGGAGATCATCTTCCAAGAACTAGAACACAGTCTAGTTCTTTGGAGATTCCCTGTTTCATCACTAGTTTACACCTCTGTATTGTAAGCAGCTCTTATTACATGAACTGACCACAGTTTATGTGTTCATTTACAAACTGATGGCTTTTTCATTTTTTGCAGTTATGAATAAATCTGCTTGTATCCATTGGTGCATAGATTTTTTTTGTGGGCACATTTCTCTTTTTCTTGGGCAACTTAGCTAGGGCTCTTGGATTGCTAGTCCTACAGAAAGAGTACATTTAACTTGGAGAAGTGGTCAAACTCTAAGGGTGTGTTCCCTTGTTGCCTGTCCTTCTAAGCAAACAGGCACAAGTTCCAGGTCTTAGAAACTAGATTATCTTACAAGTTACAACCATAAAGATGTTGGACCAAGTCAAGTCTAGTCCCCTACTGCAAAAATAATAATATATTTAAATTTTCTATCACAGTTGTTGGTTATTAATAGCTGTGTGTGAAATGTACTCTAGCACTAAATTGAAAAGTAGGGGCATGATGATACATTTCAAACAAGTAGAGCAAATCATCTCAAATTAAAGAATGTTTCCTTGGGCCAGAGATTGAAGGGGTTATCAGGAGCTTCCTTTTGATGTGATTGACCCTGGTTTAATCCCCTGCATGTCATATAGTCCCCTGAGCAGGAGTGACCCCTGAGTGCCATTGGGTGTGACTGAGATACCCCGTCCCCAGATATCTGGGGCTTCACTATTCAGAGGTCAAGTGGTAGGGAGAGAAATAACATCGCAGCTGCATATGCACTCTCTTTAAAAATAAATACTATGGCCGGAGCAACAGTACAGCAGGTAGGGCATTTTCCTTGCACACAGCTGACCCAGGTTTGATCCCTGGCATCCTACAGGGTCCCCTGAGCACCACCAGTCCCAAGTGCAGAGCCAGGAGTAACTCCTGAGCATTGTCAAGTGTGACCCAAAAAGCCTAAATAAATATTCTTTCTGTTTTTAAATATTTTGGTTTGGGGGAAGCCCACACCTGACAATGCTCAGGTGTTAGTCCCTGGCTCTGTGCTCAGGGATCATTCATGGTGGGGCTCAGGGGTCCATACAGGATGGTAGAGATAAAACCCAGGTCAGGTGCTGTACTATTGCTCTGGCCCCAGCTTTTGCATGCTTTATATCAGTCAGGGAGTACTGCTTGGGTCACTAAAATAACAACCATTTCAGAGTATTTTCTACATGTCTGAGCCTTTCCTCGGGGCTCAGATTTCATTGCCCATTCAGTTCTAAAAAGGGCCATAGCTATTTGGAGCTCTGAAGTGTGGCTCCTCGGCTCCCGTAGTCTGTATTCCCTCATGAAAGACATGGGTCCTCGTGATACCTTGCCTCCCCTTACCATATGGAGACCCTGGAGGCAGCTGGGCTGGCTGGGCTGAGCACTGGCACAGAGTGTTTTGTGAGCAGATAAAGTCACAGCACTCAAGTTTTCTGGGCACTTTCCTAGGGAGCCACTAATGTCACAGTTTAGAAGAGCACTTCAATGGCAATGGAAGACTCTAGGAGTCAGTTTACTTGAGGACCTTTGCATACTCTCTCTCTTCCCCCCATATCTGGCAGCATGGGAGTAGTGTTCTGCTCCCATATCCTTACTCAGAGGTCTCTCTTGGTGATTTTTGGGTGACCGTGGACTCTGTAATGCAAAGCATCCACTTCAACCCTTTGAGCCCACTCCCTGGCCCAACCCTGCTCTCTTTTCCTTTATTTGTGTTTTTGGGCCATACTCAGATGCTTGGGGGCCATTGCTGGCTCTGTGAACAGGAGCCACCCCTGGGGGTACTCAGGGGACCATGTGTGGAGTCAGGGATTTGTTCTGGGGTTCTGGCTGCTGCAGCCACATACAGGGCAATAGTCTTATTATCTCTCCCGCCCCGTCCTGCTCTCTCTCGAGAGTTTTCTTATCCAGGGCCAGGGGAGGTGTTGGCCGGGAAGAGACCAGATAGGTGCTCTCATTCAGTCTCCAGAAACCCCTTCCATTTTCTTGGGCTTCTGTGCTCTGAGACAGGGTGTGCCCAGCATGACACAACCTTCGTGGCTTCTGAGTAAGGCTGACTCAGGGGTGATGGGCCTGGTCTTGGGGGCGAGGCAGCCCACGTCCTCCAGAACAGCTGAAGATTCAGGCAGCCTCTGAGACTATGAGTGTTCCTGACTTCACTTCTCTTGTCTTCAAGTTATATGGCCACCCACAAATTGTAGGGGTGAGTCGCCTCTGCTTGAAATGATCGTGTTGTTTCTAGGAATGTGCCCCAGACAGGAGGGGACAGTGGTCTGAAAGGGCTTATCCAAGGTTATTCATGGTTCAAGGTAACCCTAACAGCAGTCCCCATTACCCAAAATACAGTGGTTTAAGTCTGGCATTTTCTCTCAGTTTTGAATATTTATTGAGAGACTCACAGACATGGGGCAGAGCTGCTACTTGCTCTCCCTGTGCCCAGCCGCTCACGAGGCGCCCAGGAGGGATGGCGGGTTCTAGCCCTGACTTGCGGCCGCGCAATTCATCAATAAATGCTGGACTTAGAGATGACTACAAGAGTATGCTACCTGCATGGCAGAGCCTGGCAAGCTACCCGTGTTGTATTTGATATGCCAAACACCAGTAACAATTATAGACCACATTCCAGAATGGATTGAGGCTCTTTATGTTCCTGGAGCAAGCAGATGCCCTTGGGCTCTACTAGCATGAGACAGGACATATGGAGATGTTACTGGGGCCCGCTCGAGCAAATCGATGATGAGCGGGAAGACAGTGATACATTGATTGAGATAATAGCCTCTTTTTAAAAAAGAGGCAGAAAAAAAGAGATAATAGCCTCTTTTTTAAAAAATGAGGCAGAAAAAAAGAGCAGTAAAAAAAAAGCTTTGCTGGGGGTAGGGGGGAGCGGTTGCTAGAGCAATGGAAAGGATGTTTGCTTTGCATGTGACTGACTAAGTTCAATCCCCAGCATCCCACAGGGTTCTCCTGAGCCCACCAGAAGTGATCCCTGAGTGTACAGTATGAGTAAGCCCTGAGCACTGCCAGCTGTGCCAGGCAAGCACCCTACACGCTGTGCTATCGCTCCAGTCCATTTTCCAAATCTTGATATGCTTTTCTATTTTCTTCTATTGTATAAATATTAAAATAATCTGGTAGTGGTATCCCCTTTATCTTCCTTTTTTTTTTCATTGTCTGTAGACCTGATAAGCACATGTTTTGATGTTTTTGCTTTAATAGTGGCAGAGTAGACCAGCTCATTTACCTTCAGACAAACAGTGTGACTATTTGGAGAACAGGTAGAACACATAAGGTTTTGTTTTTTTTTATTTTTTTTTATTTTTTTTTTTTTTTGCCTTTTTGGGGTCACACCCAGCAATGCTCAGGGGCTACTCCTGGCTCTGTGCTCAGGAATTACTCCTGGCGGTGCACGGGGACCATATGGGATGCCGGGGATCGAACCCAGGCCGGTAGAGGCCGGATGCGTGCAAAGCAAACACCCTACCCGTTGGGCTATCGCTCCAGCCCCTTGTTTTTTTATTTTCCAGAGGTTCAATTACTTTATTACTGAACACATAGCATATGTATATGCTCAGGGGGTTACTTCTGGCTCTGTGTTCAAGAATCACTCCTGGTGGGGCTTCAGGAAACATATGGGACGTCGGGGATCGAACCTGGGTCTACTGCAAGGCAAGTGCCCTACCCACTATACTATTACTCAGGGCCCTATTTTTAATTCCAATTATCTTACTGGCACTGTGATGCAGTTTTTGTAGATTTATTAATTTCATTATACATGAAAACATTATACATGTGTGCAAACAAGCAAATTGTTTATTTTCATTATTCATTCTGGGAATAAATAACAGCAGGTACTTTGTAATCACAATTAAATATAAATCACACAAACGATTTTCTTCTATAGGCAAGAAATATGCTGAGTGGGACTCATATGACTTTATAAGCCATAAAGCTTCTCATCTCAGAAGGAAACATAACACTGTGGGAAGTCATCACTTGTATTACTTGTCTTCCCGTTGTTCATTGATTTGCTTGATGGGACATCAGTAACATCTCCATAGGTCCTGTCGTGTGCTAGTGTAGCCCAAGGGCATCTGCTCGCTCCAGGAACATGAAGAGCCTCAAACAATTCGTTCAGGTGATGGGAATGAGGTCTATAATTGTTACTGGGTTTTGGCATATCAAACACGACACGGGTAGATTGCCAGGCTCTGCCATGTTGGGAAGTCATATTTTTTTAAAAAATGTGTTTGTTTTTTGTGCCACTCCCAGAAGTGCTCAGGGCTTACTCCTGGTTCTGTACTCAGGGATCACCTCTGGTGGATTTAAGGGGGAACTGAGGTCAGCTATAGGCAAGGCAAGTGCCCTACCCGCTGTTCTATCTCTCCTGCCCAGCATTCATCTATTTGTAAGTTTAGGAGAATATGCTTCTGTTTTCATTTCTGATTTAGAAATTTAACAGACATATACACACGTTCATCAAAACTTAGTAAAGACTTGTCAGTTTTATTGGTCTTCCAAATAACTTTGATTTTCTTGCTTTTCTGTATTTTTTTCTAATTATGTATCTTTCTTTAATCTGTGCTGTGTTCTTTTCTTCTTCTACTTTTCAGTGTCTTAAGAGTCTTTTTTCTTTTTCTGTTTATGGTCACATCTGGTGGTGCCTACAACTTAGCCCTAGCCCCTCTCTGGGAGCACTCCTGGCAGTGCTTGGGAGACCATATGTAGGCCGGAGATCATAAGGTACCAGGATTTGAATCTGGCTCAGTTTTGTGTAAAGCAAATACCCTAACCACTGCACAATCTCTCTGGTCCCATGTTTACATATTTTAAAACTTGCATGAACTACAAAAAAAAAAATGGTCCATTTTAAAGTATTTTTAATTCTTGCATTGTCAGACATTAAGGATAGGTTTAAATAATCTTTTATTTTATTTATTTATTTATTTATTTATTTATTTATTTATTTATTTTTTGCTTTTTTGGGTCACACCGGCAATGCTCAGGGGTTTCTCCTGGCTCTGCACTCAGGAATTACTCCTGGCGGTGCTTGGGGGGACCATATGGGATGCCGGGATCGAACCCGAACGGCATGGGCAGGCCGTGCAAAGGCAAATGCCCTACCCGCTGGGCTATCCCTCCCGGCCCCCTAAATAACCTTTTTATTTGTCAATTCTGTCCTCTAGAATTTTACTGCTGCTTTTAGGAAAGTTAGATGTGTACAGAGACAGTAAAATAAAGTCAGGTTTAAGATACTTCCAGATTGTTTTTTTTTGTTTTGTTTTGTTTTCAAACTGATGTCAGTTTAGTGTTGTACAGATTTTTAATCTTACTCGGCACATTTAAAAAATTTTGTCTTGGCTAGAGAAATAGTACAGAGGTTCAGGTACTTGCCTTTATATATTATAGACCCCAGTTTGATCCCTAGCCCACATATGGTCTCCTAAGCATGGCTAAAAGTGATTACCAGAAGTAAGGCCTGAGCACCACTGTAGTGTGGTACCAAAACCAAACCAAACCCAAACACCCTCAAAATCGTGTATCCATTAAGATAGTAATGGCCTAGAAAGATAGTACAGGGATTAAAAAAAAAAGAATTGACAACTTGCCTTGCATGTGGCTGACTTCAGTTTGGTCCCCAGCATCACATGGCCCCACCACCAGGTGTGTCTCCCCCAAATTAAAAAAAAAAAGTAAAAAATAGTAACTATAAGTCTGCCATTCCTCTGAGTATGGATTAGTTAAATTTCTTAGGCCAAACTGAGAAATTTGGTCATTTAACCTCTTTCATCAGTTCTGTTGAGTGTAGAGGAGAAATAGCAAGTTCTTATTTTTGTACATCCCATTATCTGTCACTGGAGATTGAACCTGGCTCTCACACATGCTAGGCCAGTGCTCTGCCCCTGAGTCACATCACTGGGAATGATGTCATTTTCATGGGTGTTGTCAACCCTTTGACTTTGGGAGCAGTAGTCTTTGTTTTTTTTTTTTTTGTTTTTTTTTTTTTGGTTCCTTTAACTACCCTAGTTAGCTAATTATCAAAATAAAAAGATTATATAGATACCAAATGAGATTCTTGCATCTAGGGGTAATGTTCCAGACTGTCAGTTTACAGATCTTGCTGTAAACAATAGCTTTTGTAGCTATTCAATTAAGCATTTCCTCCTCATCACTTGATCACTTGATCACTTGAATCCCGTTATTCATCGATTTGCTCGAGCGGGCGCCAGTAACATTTCCATTGGACCCTATCACGTGCCAATGTAGCCCAATGGCATCTGGTTGATTCAGGAATATGAAGAGCCTCAAACCGTTCCTTCAGGGTCTTTACAAGGAAGTCTGACCATCTTGTAGGTGGGCGGCCACGTGATCTTTTGATATCCCTTGGGATCCAGTCAGTAATGGCTCTAGTCCAGTGGTCGTCTCCAAATCGCATTACATGTCCAGCCCACCTGATTTTCGATGCCTTGGCAAACGAGACAGCATCCCTGATTCTGGAATAGCGACGGAGGTCAGAACTCCGGATTCCTTCTATCACTTGAGTGAGGCGTGATATTCCAAGCATAGCTCTTTCGATTCCTCTCTGGGAGACCCGAATAGCATTCTCATCCTGCTTTCGTAGGGCCCAGGTCTCTGAGGCGTATGTTAATGCAGGGAGAACGGTGGAGTCAAAGAGATGTGCTCGGAGACAGAGGTTCTTTGTCCTTTTAGCTATTTCTTCGATGCCTTTGAAGGCATTCCATGCCGCTCTCTTCCTCCTGCACAGCTCAGGTTTTAGGTCGTTCATCATGTTGATTTCTCGACCTAGGTACACATAACTGCTACATTCGGAGATGTTTGTTCCATTGAGAGTGAATGGGGCCTCTGGAACTAGTTCATTCTTCATGAACATAGTTTTCTTTAGATTCAGCTGTAGACCTACCTTTCCACATTCTCGGTCAAAGTCAACCAGCATTTGTGCCACTTGGCTAATGTTTGGTGTTATTAGAACAATGTCATCAGCGAGCGGAGGTGGTGTAGTTGCCGACCATCTATCTTCAGTCCCATTCCTTCCCATTCTAATTGTTGCATGATGTTCTCGAGGGTGGCGCTGAAGAGTTTTGGTGAAATGGTATCATCCTGTCGAACCCCCTCTTTTCACATTAATGATCACTTCTTTGTAGAATGGTGAGATCCTGGTGGTGAATCCATAATACAGCTCACGAAGGATCTTGATGTATTGGGTTTGAACACCCTGTTTGGCTAGGGCTTCGATGACTGCTTCAGTCTCCACAGAATCAAAGGCTTTCTGTAAATCAATGAATGTGAGACAGAGCAGCATCTTGTACTCCCTACAAACCTCAATGAGCTTGGTTACCGTGTGGATATGGTCGATTGTGCTGAATCCTTTCCGGAAGCCTGCTTGCTCGCATGGTTGTCCTTCATCTAGTGTTCTGCTAATCCTCACATAATTTTATTTTAAACAGAGTGGCAGTATAATACTGCAGAGGATTGTGGGGTTGGAATTAGGTGCATTTAGGCTTGAGTCCCAGCCAGGTGACAGAGGTACACTTGGTACCTCTGTCACCTGGACCAGAAATTTAATGAGTCTATTTCCTCATCCTGTAAAATTGGATCTTTATCTAACGCTCCTGGGACACAAAGTAGGATAATTTGAGGCATACTAACAAGTATGAGCTGTGCAGGAGGAAGAGAGCGGCATGGAATGCCTTCAAAAGCATCGAAGAAATAGCTGAAAAGACAAGAACCTCCAGCTCCGGGCACATCTCTTCAACTCCACCGTGTTCTCCCTGCATTAACATACGCCTCAGAGACCTGGGCCCTATGAAAGCAGGATGAGAATGCTATTCGGGTCTCCCAAAGAGGAATCAAAAGAGCTATGCTTGGAATATCACGCCTCACTCAAGTGAGAGAAGGAATCTGGAGCTCCAACCTCTGTCGCTGTTCCAGAGTCAGGGACGCTGTCTCGCTTTGCCAAGGCATCGAAAATCAGATGGGCTGGACATGTAATGCGATTTGGAGACGACCGCTGGACTAGAGCCATTACCGACTGGATCCCACAGATGTCAAAAGATTACGTGGCGCCGACCTACAAGATGGTCAGACTTATTCGCCAAGACCCTGAACGAACAGTTTGAGGCTCTTCATATTCCTGAAGGAACTAGATGCCATTGGGCTACACTGGCACATGATAGGGTCAAATGGAAATGTTACTGGCGCCCCCTCAAGCAAATCGATGAATAACGGGATGGTAAGTGATCAAGTCAAGTGATTAACAAATATGGACTAGTACTTGAATGCATGAACATAATGAAGAGATCCTCATTTCCATTTGTTGCTGCTCTTTTCCTTTAAATAATGAAAAGATAAGGCAGCCAGGGAAGATTATGAGCACTGAAACAGAGACATAAAGGTTCAGTCTTGTCCAGGCAGTAGGAATAACAGTGGCAGAGCTGCAGGTGAGAACCCGTTTGGCAGTTTTTTTTGTTTGTTGTTTTTTGCTTTTTGGGTGACACCTAGTGATGCTCAGGAGTTACTCCTGGCTCTTCACTCATTAATTACTCCTGGCAATGCTTGGGGATCATATGGGATGCTGGGGATGGAACCCGAGTTGGCCACGTGCAAGGCAAATGTCCTATCTACTGTGCTATCGCTCCAGCCCCCGCTTGGCAGTTTTAATGGCCAATCAGAGATGGATCCTGCACATGGTAGGGAAAAGAATGACCGAGACTTGGGTTGCATCTCAGCCCTGATTGATGGCGCAGTACTGAGGAGCACAGGACACAGAGCCTCCAGAAGTCCTGAGATCTTCAGGCACCAGCTGTGCCTCCCTGCTCATCAGTTCCAGAAGACCAGAGGCCGGAGTTCATCCCCAAGGAAGATTTCGTTTTACTATTTGGCATCTGAGATTCCAATGTTTAGTACGTGGCTTCGAGATTATTTTTTGTTTCCAAAGGCTTAGGAATTTTTTTTTTTCCTTGAGGGGCATGCAGGCCTTCTTCCCTTTCATGTCAGGGACCCAGGAACTAGGCTAGAACAAGTCGCCGCTATCATTTGTGCAGCTGCTCCCTTTATTTCTCCTCTGCCCTTTCCCTCCCACCTTCAGCATGTTTCAGGAGAGGGACCGCACATTTGGAATGAGCTCTGCCATCTCCCTCTGCTGTTTTTGAGCGGCACACTGAAGTTTCTGCAGTTGGCAACACGCCTTTCAAAAAACTCATCTAAGCATGTGTATTCCAAGCTCCCGTTTGCTCTTTTTACCCCCCAGATAGTCAACAAAAGAGTAATGAATTCTGTGAAGTGATTTTTGTCTGAGGCCCAAAATCATAGCTGTGACTTGGATGATTTTTTTAAATGTCTATCAGCTACTCATTTTTAAAAGCTAAGTAAAGACATGTGATATATCTGTTTTTTTTTTGTTTTTTTTTTTTTTTTGCTTTTTAGGTCACACCGGCGATGCTCAGGGGTTACTCCTGGCTCTGCACTCAGGAATTACTCCTGGCGGTGCTCGGGGACCATATGGGATGCCAGGGATCGAACCCAGGCCGGCATAGGCCGGCCGCGTGCAAGGCAAACGCCCCTACCCGCTGGGCTATCGCCTCCAGCCCCCATGTGATATATCTGAAGAAGGTGTCTTCTTCATTCCCTTTCCATTCTAGGTGGTTGAAGGCATTTGGAAGTCAGAATATTCACCCTCTTTCCTGTTAGGTAGTTGACAGAAGTACTCAGGAGAGCCTGGGGTGTTTTCCCTTTTTAGCTATGGAAAAGGAAGAGGAAGACAGCAACTATTTATGAACCCTTATTGTGTTGGGTCCATAATCAGAATTTGTATAAACCTGTATCTATTCAATTCAGTGTGCAGTCCTTTAAACAAATCCCCAAACACAGCCTTAGGAAATAGTTACTGACAAGATTCAACTGAGAGGAAATGTATGTATATAGTAGCTTCTAAAGGTTCTATGTTGCAGGACTCCTCTAAGAGCCTCTGCATCTGCTCTGGATTGCCTCCTGCAAATCACTTCAGATAAGAGGGTAGTCTAAATGTGGCAGTTTATATGACCACGTATTCTGTACTAGCTGGTATAAATATTCTCTCATACTACCACAATCATCGTGGGACTAGCTAGATCTTACCAGCATATTTGCCTGGCCACGCTGGATCTCTAAGTAATTAGACCAGAGAGAAATGCTGTTTGCCTCCAAGCAAGCAAGCATGGCTCCCTGATAACTCAAAGGCAACTAAAATACAAAACTACCGTGAAGTAGACGAGACTCTTGTGAAGGCTTGGAGAAATATTTAACTGGCATTAGTATTAGTCTTTGGTACAGAGACATGCCATCTCAGAAACCCCTTCTCTACCCTATAAAGGCATTTCCAGGCAGATCTTGGCTCAAAACATTAGCATATAATAGGGCTTAGGTGAGGTGCTGGGGAAAATTACCTAAGGGCATTTGACCCTTCCTGCTTCCCATAATAGTGGGAGGTCTGAGTTGCAGGGGTATAAAACCAGCCTGCTTCCTCTCTCTCTCTTTTTGGACTCTCTCTTTGTGAGCTTGCACCCTTCTTGGGAGTCTTGTCTTTTTCTCCTTTTTTACAGGGCCTTAACACGTGGTGGCAGCCATCTTGGCCTACACATGTCTGGGGTTCTAGCTGGGAATCCTAAGCACAGGGTTTCTCCTATTGCTGACTTGTATGCCTGAACCTATGATAAGTAAAGCCTTTTAAAACTGCATCGGATTCCTGAGTCTTCATCCATTCCCGCCGGCTTCGGAGGTAGAAGGGAACTCCGCTTCCCGGCACTGTCAGGGACCCTGGGGGGTTCCCCCGAAAGTTCTATATTTCCCCTGCTCTATTTCCCTTTTT
The DNA here is from genome assembly GCA_021461705.1 of Cryptotis parvus. NCBI lineage: Eukaryota > Metazoa > Chordata > Mammalia > Eulipotyphla > Soricidae > Cryptotis > Cryptotis parvus. The sequence continues at coordinate 22,867 of JAJIBD010025000.1, read as the reverse complement.
TTTTAAGTTGGTGAAAACACTCATGGTTTTCAGAAATTTCCACATGAATGACAAAGTTAACATTAAGGTGATGGGGCTGGAGAGACAGTACAAGATGGTAGGGCACCTGCCTAGTATACAGCCAGCAAGTTTGACACCCAGCCTTCAGATGGTCCCAACCAGAAGTGATCTTAGAACACTGCTGGTTGCGTCCCCAACAACTAAAAATAGAAAATAAAAACACCCAAAAAAAATTAAAGGTGAACTTGGGACCAGATAGTACAGCAGACTGGGCATCTGCCTTGTACTACCCAACCCAGATTAGATCCCTCACACCCCGAGGAATGCCCAGAGCTCTGCCAGAAGTGATCCTTGCCAGGAGTGAACCTTTGGTAGAGCCAGGAGTGAGCCTTGAGCACAGCCAGGTGGAGTCCCCAAACCAAAGTAAGTGAATAAATAGTATTAACAAGTGGAAGACTTTATGACTTAGAAATGTAAGTTTCTGCTGTCTGCATTTCTTAGGTCACTATTAGAGAATTAGTTTGAAGAAACCATCTTATAGACCTTGAAGTCTAGGAAGATTGCTCATTTCTAATGGTATCCATTTTCTATTTAGTTTCTTTTACTGACAAGAATATGGAAAATTTTTAAATGGGAGCACCTTAATTTTGAAAGATGAATACTGTACTTTATTTTGTGATTTTAAGATAATGCAGAATAAATCTTCCAGTGTTACAGTTAATCAATGTCTAATTATTAGTAAGCCTTTTTCATGATACATATATACCTCTCTGACTTAAAATAGAAATCCAGAGTGATAATAAAATTTTTTCAATATTTCAAAGTAATCCCTTACCATCATTACATTCTTCAATTCTAATTTCCAATCTGGTATACAATTACTGTGCTCGCCCGGCAGCACATATACTAAAATTGGTATACAATTACTGACCAAATATTCTGCAATCTTACCATTAGGAAAAATAGAAAAGTTGGCTGTGAAAAAAATAAGGATTTCTTTATTTTATTACATAGTTCACTGGTTCACATGAATTAAATGTCATATAAAATATCAATTTACCACTTGCTATAAGATTAGGGTATTTTTGGTTTTTTTTCTTAGTTTGAGGGCTATTTTCTTGGTTTAGTTCATGGGTTGCTCCTAGCTCTGCACTCAAGAATTACTTTTGGAGATGCTCAGGGGACCGTACAGGATGCTGGGGATCACACCCAGGTCTTCTGTGTGCAAAGAAAAGTAATTACTGGTAAAGTAATATGAATGACTTTTTATCTTTGAGTGGGAAGAAATGTACACATTTTCTACTTCACAGTAATCTGCAAGGGTGCACTTTCCTCTTCTTCACACACACTTGAACTGCACATTGCCCTCCATACGGTTTTTTGTTTAACATACCCTATATAGAGTTGGTCTCCTCTCCATTTTCTAATACTAAAGAGTTTTTGCCTTATCCATAAATTCCAGGATTTAAACTGGAACCACATTATTATGAAGCCTGGGAAGCTGATGCAAAGTTTCAAACTTAAGTAACTGGAGTCACTCTTTTTGGCCTAGATTACCACTCAACAAATATTTCTTCATTTTCTCCCCTGTCCCATGCTCCCACGTTTTATTTATAACATATTTTGGATTTGGGGGCCATTCTCGGTGCTCAGAGCTTACTTCTGGAGCTACACTCAGGGACCACTCCTGGAGGACTTGGGGAACCATATAAGGAGTCTAAAACGGAACCCAGGTCAGCCATTGCCACGTGGCGAGTGCCTGTACTATCTGCTGTACTATCTCTCCAGCCCTCACCCCTGCCCCAATGTTTTAAAAAATGCAACCCATATTTTAGAGAGCTTTGGTGTCAGGGCAATTAAGTGGTGTTACCGAGTTTGCATGTATGCCCCCCCCAACACAGGCACAATTATTTCTGTCTGTTGTGTGACACACTAGTTGCAGCTGAGGAATCAGTACATGATTAACTGAACATGTTAGCTGAGGAATCAGTACTGATTAACTGAAGTTCCTACTTTCCAATAAGATCCACTCAGAGTTATGACAAATACATAATGTCCTATGCCCAATGTTTAGTAGACAAATACATAATGCCCTATGCCCAATGTTTAGTATCATTTGGAATAGTCTCACTGCCTTAAATGTGCCCTCTTTCCCCCATCTTCTCCCCTCACCCCTTTCTGCTCTCTAGTCCTTACAGTGGTTGATCTTTCCACCAAGGCTGTAGTTTTTCTCTCTTTCAAAATTCATATGGTTGGCCCATTCCAACTGAGTCACTGCAGCCAAAAACTCCACAATTGCCGCCATGTTCAAGGCCAGACTCCACTGCTCAGACGAGCCCCGGCTATAAATTAAACTTTTTTTTTAAATAAAAACCAACTTTATTTTTATTTATTTTTTATTTTTTGCTTTTTTGGGTCACACCCGGCGATGCTCAGGGGGTTACTCCAGGCTCTGTACTCAGGAATTACTCCTGGTGGTGCTCGGGGACCATATGGGATGCCGGGATCGAACCCAAGCCGGCACAGGCCAGCTGCGTGCAAGGCAAACGCCCTACCCGCTGGGCTATCGCTCCAGCCCCTAAATTAAACCTTTGAAAAACTCAGATATAGGGGTTTTGCAACTGAAATCTCCAGGCTTTCACGGAGATAGGGATGGGCTCCCTCCTCCCATCTCCCTGTTTTTCTGGAAGGCCATGGGGTTGCGCCCATGCCCCAAAGACACCACCCAGTTATAAATTTAACTCAATGTTATCACCCTTTGGAATTCCTGGAGCAAGCGCCACAAATGTGGTATCTCAAACTTTAGTATATTGTTATACCAAGTAGCACATCACATTTAATAGGCACAAGTATAAGACAACCAATAACAAAATATATAGTCACAATGCCTATCCTGTAACAACATATCAGTAATTTCTTACAAAAAGGGCTTAATGGCTCAATGGCTCCATGGTGAGACTGAACAATCCTCATGAACTTTCTTCTAAGAAAACATTTCTCTACCATATTTAGCAAATTAACTATAACAAGCAATATAAAATAAATTACTGAGGGTCTGCTTAGAGGCAGGCTTAAGCAGTGGCTGAGAAAATTTGAAATAATTGTGACTGGAAGTTGCAATGGATTTGGATTTGAATATTGAATATCTATAAGAAGATAACATGAAGATCTTTGCTAAAAAACTGAGTAGAAGCACACTATGTTTAATAAATTCAGTAAGTGAAAGCAATAACACAGGTTGTCCAATTCAGATGCAACAGCTCAGTAGAAAGCTCATGACTTAGCAATACCATTCAGAGATATATGCTGTAATAAGCAATATAATTAGTGCCTGTTAAGGGAGCAGGCATGGGGAATAGGTGGGAAACGAGGAATTTTGGGAGCAGTAAGGGCACTTTGGTGGTGATACTGGTGTTGGAATATTGAATACATGAAACAACTGTACTGTAAACAACTTTGTAAATCAGTGTTTAAATAAAGTTTAAAAAAATTATTTTTTAAATGTCCCTGGTGGTTTTACTAATAACACCAAACATTAGCCAAGCAGCACAAATGCTGGCTGACTTTGACCAAGAATGTGGGAAGATAGGTCTACAGCTGAATCTCAACAAAACAATGTTCATGAAAAATGAACTAGTTTTAGAGACCCCATTCACTCTCAATGGAACAAACATCTCTGAATGTAGCAGTTATGTGTACCTAGGTCGAGAAGTCAACATGATGAACGACCTAAAACCTGAGCTGTGCAGGAGGAAGAGAGCAGCATGGAATGCCTTCAAAAGCATCGAAGAAATAGCTAAAAAGACAAAGAACCTCCAGCTCCGGGCACATCTCTTTGACTCCACCATTCTCCCTGCATTAACATACACCTCAGAGACCTGGGCCCTACGAAAGCAGGATGAGAATGCTATTCGGGTCTCCCAAAGAGGAATCAAAAGAGCTATGCTTGGAATATCACGCCTCACTCAAGTGAGAGAAGGAATCTGGAGTTCCGACCTCCGTCGCTGTTCCAGAGTAAGGGATGCTGTCTCGTTTGCCAAGCATCGAAAATCAGATGGGCTGGACATGTTATGCGATTTGGAGACAATCACTGGACTAGAGCCGTTACCGACTGGATCCCACGGGATGTCAAAAGATCACATGGCCGCCCACCTATAAGATGGTCAGATTTCATCAAGACCCTGAACGAACAGTTTGAGGTTCTTCAGATTACTGAAGCAACCAGATGCCATTGGGCTACACTGGCACATGATAGGGTCAAATGGTAATGTAACTGGCACCCACTTGAGCAAATTGATGAATAACAGGATGTCAAGTGATCAAGTGATGGTTGGTTGGAATCCTGTAGGAAGTAGCCTTTCCAGATTAGCTTCCCCACTTTGCAGTATGCATTTAATTTCCCTCCATGTCTTTTTGTGACTTGATGGCTCACTTTAATTGCCAAGCGTAGCTCAATGGTATGGATGGATCACATTTTGTTCATATAGTCGCCTATCAAAGATCATTTGATTTGCTTCCTAATTTTAGCAGTGGTGCATTCTAAGTGCTTCACATGGTGGACTGATCAAGCAAAGTCTCAAAAAGGCTTTTCTACCCCAAGGTGAATAACAATGTCACAGATCTAAATGTACATTTATACTTATATTTGTTGCTGTAGCCTTGCAGCTACAATTATTTTAATTAGCTCAAGGCCATCTTTAAGGTTTTGAAATAATCTGAAGTCAACCAATTTTTGAATAATTGTGAGAATTTTATGGGCTGGTACAAATTTGTAGTACATTAACATATTCACCAGCTCTCTCTGATAGATTCCTTGTTGGAAAGCCCACAGAAGTGGCTGTGCGCATGTGTTCAGAGGGTCTTACAAAGGGACTTTTTGGGAAATCAGACAGATATCCTTTGATTTTTCATTATGGAGAGGACTCTTCTTTCTTATTTTTGATCCTCTTTCTCAAGCTCTTGAATCCACAGGGGGCTCTGACATTATCCTTTGCAAATTGATGTGGGTGGGGTCCTGTGAGGTTTATTTAACTACTTAATGCTGACCAGTTCTTGTCAGATTGTGTTTTTTATTTTCTGACACATCAAATAGAAATATGTGTTTGTTTATGTGTGTGTGGAATGGGGTCAGGGGGTCTCATAAATTGTTCCAGAGACACTTAAAAATGACTGGTCTCGAGTCTATTTCTGCAGGTAACCATGTTGCAGGTTGTACTGCTGAAGTACTTGGGGAACGTGCCCCTGTCTCATTCTATTATTCTTAGATGACTGAGCTGGAAATGTTTATGCAGCTTTTACAATGGTGACTTACTGGCTAAGTACGTCTGCCTGCTGCTATCTTTGGCACTTGAATAATGAATTAACTTGTAGGTGGCCATCGGAAGGGAATGTTGTGAATGACTTTGGCCTACGCTTTTTTTGGGGGTTAGCAAATTACATTTACCACAAGGTTGCTGTGCTGTACCTTTATGTCTTCAACTATTAGAAAGCTATTAATTTTCTCAGTGATGGATGGCAGTAACCTTTCCCACACCGGCCTGGTCTCAGCATGGTGTATGTCAGGCTGCCTGCGGGTAGAGATGTCTATATAAAGGCTCAGTATGAAAGCCACAGTCACTTAATAGCCTCCAATGCTTCCTTTTAGCAGTAGCCTTTGACTGTTAACAAGTGTCTTAAGTTTGGTTCATTTATTTCATGCACCATGGATTATTTAGGCACTTGCTAATTACAGCTAAAATTAAATCTTCTCTGAAATTGGCTTTCCAAAGTCAATGCTTGTGGTAAACTACTCAAATGATTTTTTTATTTTGGACTTTTATATTAGGATTAGATAGCTTAGTTGTATTCTTCCTGGCCTTGCATTCTACTCACCTTATCTAGTTTAGATGAGCAATAAAATGCATAAGTGAATCTGAATAAACTGTTAAAAGACATTGGACATGTTTGTCCAATAATGAGACTGGACACAGACAGACAAAGATGCAGTCCGATGCATGGAGAGGCTGTAGTAAAATGGATAGTATTTGTCTCCACACCTCCCCTCAAGAACTTTACTCATGAGGAATGTGTAGATCGTTTGCAGCTGTACCATAAAATGACTGTACTGGTGGTGCCAGAGTGATAGTACAGCAGTCAGCATGTGCCATGCATGTGGCTGACGTGTGTTTGATCCCCAGCACCCCATACGGGCCTCCCAAGCAACGCCAGGAGTGATTCCTGAGTGCAGAGCCAGGAGTAACCTGTGAGTATTGCCAGGTGTGACCCAATAAGCTAAATTAATTGATTAATTAATTAATTGATTAATTGATTAATTGATAGGTAGGTGGGTAGCTAAATAAATAAATAAATGAGTAGATGAATGAATGAATGAATGAATGAATGAATGAATAATTAAAAAGTAACTACTGGTAGTTTACTATAAGCAACTGGACTGTCATAACTGGCAGTTCTTTGTTGCTATTGTTGTTTTCACTTTCTTATTTAAAAATTAAAATAAAATAAAATAAAAACCTAAGAAAAGTAAGGGGTCAGAGAAAAGAATTGGCTCAAAAGATAAGGCTTGAAGACTGCTTTGACTTTTAATTTCAAACCTTCAGGGACCAAAGTTATAAGAAAATGATTTAGTGACTATCTCTTAAGTGGTGAATTTCAATGCAGTGCATTCATTTTGTGGGAAGTACTGACTTAATGTAGTTTATTCTGCCATTAACTAGATAAGAATTTTGAATTTTTGGAGAGTTCCTAAGACTGAAGCTCTTACATTTCAATGTAACTATTTTGATAGGAAATCTTAAGCAAAAAAAAATACTTAACTGAAGTAATTTTTTAAAGGTAATGTTCAGTAATAGTTAATGGGATATTGATGAGGCTAGAGAGTACAAGGGTTCAGATACTGCCTTACATGCTGTTTACCCTGGTTCAATCACAGGCAGTGTGTGGTCCCCTGAGCACCACCAAGAGTGATCCCAAAAGACAGGGCTCCAAAGCAATGCTGTGTGTGCCTCAAAACAAAAAAAAAGAAGTATTAAAAATACAAAACAGAGTGATAGCACAATGGGTAGGGGCGTTTCAATAAATGGTGTTGAATAACTAGCTATCCACACATTTATATTTTTTTGGGGGGTCACAACCGGAGATGCTCAGGGGTTACTCTGGTTCTTCACTCAGGAATTACTCCTGGCAGAGCTCGGGGAACATATAGGGATGCCAGGAATTGAACCCAGGTTGGCCGCATGCAAGGCAAATGCCCTACCCGCTGTGCTATCGCTCCAGCACCCCCCACACATATTTTTAATAAATTTCAATCCCTCTTTTGCAACATGCACAAAAAATTTTAAATACATCAGAGACCTAAAATTACAAAATTTATTATTTTAAATTTAAATTAAATTAAATATTTAGTTTTAAAAATTATAAAATTAAACTAGGTCAGAGACCTAAAATTATAAAATTTTTAAAAATTGTGATAGACAAAATGAAGATTTCTAACCAAAATAACAAAAGCATAATCAACAAATCAACAATGCAAAATGGTACAAACACTAAGGAAAGCTGAGTTTCTTAAAATGCAAAACATTCCACCATACAGTCCAGTCAACCAACCCTTAGGTATTAAGAGCAATAAAAGCTTATTACAAAGACCTACATGCAAATCTTCATAAAGGCTTTATTTGGCACAGCATATAATAAAAAAGAATGTCATCAGAAGGTTCACTGACAAAAAGTAGAAGATCCATTCTATGGACAATTACTTGGCAATACAAGGAGTGGACTATTGATAAACTGACTGAACAACACAATACTCAAAACACGCTAAATGAAAGACGCAACATATAGTATACGATTCTATTTATATAAAATTCTTGAAAATCCAAACTCATCTATTAAAAACAAGCAGACTTATTAGTGACTATCTGATGAGGAATAGAAGAGATGGGTGGGTTAGAAAAGGACACAAGTCAACTTTTTTTTCTTTTACTGTCACACCCAGCAATGCTCAGGAGTTATTCCTGGCTCTACACTCAGGAATTACTCCTGGTGGTGCTTAGGGGACCATATGGGATGCTGGAGAATAGAACACAGGTCAGCCGCCCTACTCAAAGCAAATGCCCTACCCACAGAACTATCACTCCAGCCCCACAAGTCAACTTTTACGAGGAAATATAGTTATTTACATATTTTGAAACATGTCAACACACACTTATGTGTTGACATATGTACTTAGCTGTATGAAAGCATATCAAAATAGACCAAAAAAACTGAATCTTCTTTTCCATTGCCAAACTGCCCCCCAGCTCAGTGGAATCACTGCTTTTTAAAAGGTACAATCTTGCAGCCGGAGTGATAGTACACTGGGTGGGGCATTTGCCTGGCAAACGACCAGCCCAGGTTCAATCTCCGGCATCCCATGTGGTCCTCCAAACACTGCCAGGAATAATTCCTGAGTACAGAGCCAGTGTTAAACTGTGAGCATTGCCAACTGTGACCCAAAAAAGTTTAAAAACAAAAAGGCACAATCTTGTGGGGTGGGAAGGAAACTAGGAACATTGGTGGAGTGGAGTAGGCAATGGTGAAGGGATTGGTGTTCGAACAATATATGCCTAAAAATCATAAAATATATTTGTAAACGTAATTCATGATTACTAAATAAAAAAGAAAAAGAATAATAATAATAAAAGTGCAGAAAATCTAGACTTGCTCTTCAAGTCCATGTTCTCCCTTAAACATGTATCTCGCTTGCTTGCCTCTCTTTTCTTTGTCCACTCTGAAGAATCTCAGGTTCTCTTTTGAACACTTAATACCTCTCTTTCTCTCTCATTCTTCTAAATAAGCCTCATTCAATAAAGCTAGCTTCACTAACAAATAAAATTAATTTTAAAGCCACCATCTATTAACACGAAAGTAGTTAAACTTCAGGGGCTGGAGCAATAGCACAGCAGGTAGGGCATTTGCCTTGCACGCGGCCGACCCAGGCTCGATCCCCAACATTCCATATGGTCCCCGAGCACTGCCAGGAGTAATTCCTTAGCAAAGAGCCAGGAGTAACCCCCTGAGCATCACCACTCGTGACCCAAAAAGCAGAGAAAAAAAAGATGGGAAGCAGTTAAACTTCAGAACAAGCACACTTTAAGTTTTAGCATCCCTGAAATGTTCAACACACGTGCTCTGTGGAGTGAGCTTTGGGTATTTTAAGAAATCTTTTGTGTGTATGAATGATACAAAATAAGGCCTGAAATTCATTTTAAAATATATGGATAACGAATTGTTCCAGCACCATTTGTTGAAAATACCACTTCTTCCGTACTCAGGATGTGTCTCAATTATAAAGCAGATGCACCACAGAGAAACCAGGTTCCAGAGGAACTGACTAAGATGAAAGCAAAACCAGGCCACCAATAGTTCCTGGGCTTCCAGAAAACGTGGGAGTTACATAACATCCTAAAGATATTTGTTATAGGACCAGGCTCTGAGCCACATTTGGCTTTACCTGGGGGTCTACGAAAGTGGAAATCTCCTTCCTGTAATTACAGATACACAGTAGAATCACTGTCATGTAAATCCTGAACTAGATAAAGCTGGGCCCCAGACAAGTATGCCGCAGGCTCTGCAGACAGTGTTGTCTCTTAAATATCAGTAGTCTCATTAGCTTGATCCAACAGAAATCAACAGTCTTCTGAGAAAGGCATGCTTTTATAGGAAAAAAAAACTATTTTCATATTTTGTATACTACTGCTAAAAATACACAAATTTTAGATAGCTACTAGACTTTGTTTAACCTTTTCTTAAGTATAAAAAATATTCACACCACTCGCCTACATACAGCCTTCTCATGTCGTCTGCAGCTAATAAACTTGGACAACTCTGTGAAGATTTTCTGCACTAACATCATGCTACCCAGAATGTTCCCACACAGTTAATAGACAGCATTTAATACCCTGGTGTGTATGACATCCAGGGGCAAACTTGAGGTCAAGGATCAACAAGCATCACACAGATTGCTTTCTTAGAACAACAGCTTGAATTTTTCATCAGTGAAATTAACAAGTTAAATTATACAGCACTTTGGTGAGCAGACTCTGTACATGAACTGCCTGGGTTTAAAACCCATGTCCGAAAACTAAGCCAAACACAGAAGAACAAGGAAAAAGAGTTAGGGAGTGGTATGGACCAGAACCATGAGCGATATCCATCCAGGACCCAGCATTTAAGGATTTACATCCCAAGTGGCTCTCTACTTCACATCTGTAATTATGGGAATAAGAACTCACTTGTACAGACCAGAACAGACAAATGTGTAGACCAGAAAGGAGGCAGAGGTTTTAGCAAGCATTTGTTAAAAGAGAACTATTAAAAATGATACTACTTGTAACAGTTGTGACTCACTGTTTTGTTTGTTTGTTTCTGGGCCAGCAGAGCTCTGGGTTTATTCTTGGCTCTGCACAAAGGGATCTCTCCTGGAAGTGCTCAGGGGAACATATGGGGTGCCGTGGATCAAACCTGGGTCAGCTGCATGCAAGGTAAGTGCACTACCCACTGTACAACCATTCCAGCCCCATAGCTGTGACACACTTTAACATATTAAACTGGGAAAAGTAACTATAAACTTAGATAACAGAAATAGGGTGATTTTCTTAGGCACTGAGTAGTCTGACTCTTACCTAACACACATCTGATCAAGAATTATTCACCTTGACTACTTCCACAATAAAATGGAAGAAAAGACTTACCATGTTTTCTAAATTTGTTGAAAGAAAACAATATGCAGAGTAGCACAGGGACTGTATGGGGGGGAAACATGACTTATAAGAACATGAATTTTTTATTGAACATGGTCAGGGTAAAGGAAAGAACAGAAACAGCCTCCTGCTCGTTAAGCTACAGAAAAAACGACTGACCAGTGGCCAACAACATAATGGACAGCCACCATCTCCACCACCTCTCTCAGCACCAAAATCAAGGTGCTCACCAGAAACCCAACCTAAGAAGTGCCTCTCATGCAGACCTGAGCAAACAAGCTTGAAGTTCCGCCAGTTCAAGTTTCCTGGAGCATCTTTCTATTCCAACAGGAACCACCACATCTGACAACATTAATTCTTTCTGAACCACAGAACTGGACAGACTCAAAAGCAAACACTCCAGCCTATGTTTCTGTGGAAGGGAGAACAGCTGTGGTGTCTTGATGTCTTGATGAAAACGGCAAAGAAGACATGTAGTCATCAGGCAGACTCAGAAGCAGGTCTCCTGTTCACCACCAGCCTGTTTGGCTGTCTCTGTCATTGCCACTGTCTCTCCACCCATGCCAACAGGCAAATAGATCTCCTCAAAACAGGAACAAGCAATAGAGAAATCTTTTGACCCAAGAACCAGGAAAAAAAAGTATCCTGATATTATGAGAATACATGTCATTATACACTAGTCCAAAGACTATACAAAACCAAAAGTGGTTCGTACTGTAAACTGTTACTATATGTTACTATGAAGTCATTAAATGAAACAAACAAGTTAGTGATTAGGGACCCTGATGATGGCAGAGGTTTAAAGGTATGAGAGTACATGGAAAGCTGGCTCTGTTGCTATGCATCAAAATATAATCAGGGCCAGACACCTGAGAGTACAGCAGGGAAGGTGGTTTGCCTTGCATGTGCCTGACCTGGGTTCAATCCCTGGTCCCCAAGCACCGTCAAAAGTAATTCTTCAGTGCAGAGCCAGGAGTAAGCCCTGAGCATTACTGGGTGAGAAAACACAAAACACACACACACACACACACACACACACACACACACACACACAGAATTTTTATCCTTAAAAAATATAATAGTCTACATAAACTACAAATAGGTTAGCATCTGGTGAGATAGTGCAGCAGGTATGGCACTTGTCTTGCACACGGCCAACCCAAGTTCAATCCCTGGCACCCCATAGGGTCCCCTGAGCATGCCAGGAGTAAACCCTGCATGCAGAGCAGGGAGCAAAACCTGAGCAACATGAGTATGGCCCAACACCAAAAAAGAAAATATTACATATAAGCTATACACAGACTATATAGATATGCATATATTTGCCAAGGTCTAATTTCTATTCCTATCCCTTTTTTCCAAAAAGAAAATACTGAAATGACTCTTACTATTAATGTTAATTCCTTGTACCATCATTTGAATGTGACTCTGACATTATGTTTCCCTAGAATATACCTCAATTAGCCTCATGCTATAAAATTCTGTCCTTTCCATCATACTTTACATGCTGTAGATGCCTCAATTGTTTATCCAGCTAAAATTATCCAAGTCACAATGTAAAGAATTGGGGGGGGGGGCGGAGCGATAGCCCAGCGGGTAGGGCGTTTGCCTTGCATGCGGCCGGCCTGTGCCGCCGGGTTCGATCCCTGGCATCCCATCGATCCCTGGCATCCCATATGGTCCCCCCGAGCACCGCCAGGAGTAATTCCTGCGTGCAGAGCCAGGAGTAACCCCTGAGCATTGCCGGGTGTGACCCAAAAAAGCAAAAAAACAAGCACCAACTCGGATTTTCCAGTGCCTTCAAAACTTGTCCAAGGTCAGTAATTTTAGTTGGAGAATCTAATAGAGCAGAAATAAGGCCAAACACTGTGACTCTACACTCAAGCCTTTCCTTGGCTCACCTGAAAACATGCCATTGAATCCAAAGAAGTACTGCCTGAAGGGGCCCAGAGTGATAGCACAATGGGGAGGCGTCTGCCTTGCACGCAGCCGACCTGGGTTCAATCCCCGGCATTCTATATGGTTCCCGAGCACCGCCAGGAGTAATTTCTGAGTGCAGAGCCAGGAGTAACCCCTGAGCATTGCTGGAGTGTGACAAAAAAAAAAAAAAAAGTACTGTTGGAAAGACAACTCCAATCAGAATGAGTCTCACAGAACTCTGAAGACTTGTTTAGGGGCATCTAATGTTTAAGACACTGTAAGAAATCTATATAAAATTTAAGCCAGTATGCTAAAGTAGTGATACAGAGGGACTTAGAATTTTGAACTATATATTCATCTATCTGTGGCAGTAGTTGCTTTCCAAGAAAAATGACACCAATTTGACACTAAGTCTCTGAAGGTTATCCAAGGAAGCAGTCAAAACTGCAATGCCGTGGATAAGGTGCTTGCCTTGTACACACCAGACCGGTGTCATCTTGCCATCACATATGGTCTCCCAAGCCCCCAAGAAATGACCCCTGAGCACAGAGCTAAGAGTAAGTCCTGAGTACTTTCTATTTTTGTGGTGTAGTCTGACCCAAAAATAGAAAGAAAAAAAAATAGAAAGAAAAATTCAATGCAAAGACTTGTTCACAAAGACAACCAGGTTAATATAAAAATTCTGAAAAAAAGTATCAAGTCTAAGATAGGACAACAGTTAAATACGTTTAGAGTCAATTATACTTTCAAATTACAAAGACAAGTAATAAAGTAGTGTGATAGGAATTTAAAAAAAACTTGAAATAATGCAAAACACAAATAGTGATTCAACAAAGGATTCAGAAGTGATATTAAATGTGTAAGATGAACTGTTCAACAAATGATGCTTCAGGCAGCACAAATGCCATCTCCCTAAAGGAGATGTGGTATATTTCACCTTCGACCAGGACCAATTCCAAACAGACCACGGGTTTCAATGTGAAGAATGAGAAAGTTAGGCCAGAGGAGGTAGTTCAATGGTTGAGCACCTACCTTGAACACTGAGGCCAAGAATTCTTCCCACCACAGTGGCTGTCCAGCCCTGTCAATGTGATCCCCAGTTCTGTGCTCTGAGTTCCCCAGAACAAGGGCCACCTCAAGTAGCATCAAGGGAGAATGCAAGCCCCAGTCAGCATAGGCGGCCATTAACACAAGGGAAGAGGGAAACACACTGCACAAGTAGGTATTCACTTTGGGATCCACCATATCTGATCTTGGGTAGCCCAATTCCTTCCTTTCACATCTTGGGGCTCTCTCTCCCATTCTGGAGATTTCTGCATTCTCTCCTCTTTGAATAAAATGTCTTTACTTGAAAACATTCTTTTTTAAGGCTCGAGAGACCATACAGCAGGTAGGGTGCTTACCTGGCATGTGGTTTAATCCCCCAACATCCCCTATGGTCTCGCAAACCCACTGGGAGTAATTCCTGGTTACAAAGTCAATAATAAGCTCTGAGCATAATAGCTGGATGCGGCCCCATTAAAATAAATAAATAAACAAATAGATGAATGAATGAACGAACAAACCTACCTTTTTTTTTTTTTTTTTTTTTTGCTTTTTGGGTCACACCTGGCGACACTCAGGGGTTACTCCTGGCTCTACCTCAGGTCCGATGCTTGGGGGACCATATGGGATGCCGGGGATCGAACCGGCCGCGCACAGGTCAGCCGCGTGCAAGGCAAACCGCCTACCCGCTGGGCTATCGCCCCAGCCCACACGAACCTACCTTTTTAAACAGAGGTTGGAGATGTGACTCAGCAGCAGAACCTTGGACTTGTATGGCCCTAGGTTTGACCCCGGATTGAAAATAAAGAAAATTCCCATAAATTAAAATTTAAAAATTAATTAAAAACTAGACAAACCTCAGGACAATTGTTTTATATCACTTGTATTACTTGTCCTCCTGTTGTTCATCAATTTGCTCGAGTGGGCACCAGTAACATCTACAAACGTCCTGTCCTGTGCTACATAGTGTAGCCCAAGGGCTTCTGCTCACTACAGGAACTCAAAGAACCTCAAACTATTCCTTCAGGTCATGGAAATGAGGTCTATAATTGTTACTGGTTTTTGGCGTATAAAATACAACATGGGTAGCTTGCCAGGCACTGCCATGCGGATGGTATACTCTCAGTAGAGAAGGCTCTCATCTTGTGCATTTACTGATGAACCGCACAGTCGTGAGCAATGGGGAGAGATCAGTTTTTTCTCTTGGGTGGAGCTCTGAAGAGCTGTGGAGTCTGGATGCTGAAAATGACTGCCCTCATGGTGTGGGGCTCCTCTGGCTTCTTGCAAGGCTCTATTGGAATGAGCGGGCCAGAGCCCGCCTTCCCTCTCCCAGGCACCTCATGATCAGCTGAGCAAAGGGAGAGCTAGAAGCAGCTCTGCCCCGTATCTTATCTGAGTCTCTGGACAGGCATACGTGGGCTTGAAATGAGGCTGCCGTGTAGGGTGGGACTGTGATGAGCAGGGCTTGAGATGGGCTTTTCTCTTGGGTGGAGCTCTGAAGAGCTGTGGAGTCTAGACATTGAAAATGACTGCCCTCATAGTGTGGGGATTCCTCTAGCTTCTTGCAAGGCTCTATTGGGATGGTGGGCCAGGGCTAGAACCCGCCTTCCCTCTCCGGCGCCTCATGACCAGCTGAGCACAGGGAGAGCCGGTAGCAGCTCTGTCCTGTGTATCTGAGTCTCTGGATCAATTATTTTATAACCCCAGAAAATAAAAGGCTATTCTAGCTATGACAGAAAACCAAAACCTCATCTTTTATGATGGCATAAAAGAATGAATGGGGAGCCAGAGTGATAGCACAGCGAGTAGGGGCTTGCCTTGCACACAGCCGACCCGGGTTCAATCCCGGCATTCCATATGGTCCCCTGAGGAATGCCAGGAGTAATTCCTGAGTGCAGAGCCAGGAGTAACCCCTGAGCATTGCTGGGTGTGACCCCAAAAATAAAAAAAGAACGAATGATACATGACACCACTAAAAAAACATTAGACAGGATATATAGCCCAGTGGTAGAGCACTTTGCCTTAAATGTGTAAGACCCTCACTGAGGAAAACACAGAAGTACGCACAGTTCACAGAAAGGATATTTTTAAATGGCTCTCAAGTGTGAGAAAAGATTTTCAAGTGTTACAGATATGAAAAGTTAAAGACACGGCTTTTCACCTTTTTTTCCATGTACCTTAAAATGGCTTGTACTGAAGATTATTCACTACACTATCACTCTACCTGAAAAATGTAGGGACTGATTAAGTTATGATTCATGCAGACATCATGCTAGAATATAATGAATGAGGACCCGCTGTGCAAACTAAGAAACCATACCAGGCTGTACATGTGTACAAACGCCGAGTGCACACATGTGTATGCAGAGGAAGGACACAAGGAAGGAACAACAGATGCAAATCTTCCCCACCATAAAAACTGGGATATCAATTCAAATATCAATTCAAATAACATCAATTCAAATAACATCAATTCAGATATAAAGCAATTTTAAATTGGCTCCAGGGCCTGGAGAAATAGTACAGAGATTAATACTATCATCCTTGCCTTGCATCCCAAAAACTTAGTTTCAATCCCTGAGTACTGCCAGGGGTCAGTCCTAAACACAGAGAGAAGGTCTCCCCCCACACACACCCCAAAAAAAGGATTAAATTATATAATAGTAACAAATGGCTCTAGAGCCCCAGGACTCTCAGCCAACTTCCTCTTCAGGTCTATTTCCAGCAGTCCAAAGAAACTCAACCAAACACGACACTGCAAAATTTTTTTTCAACAAAATGCCTTGGCCTCTCTTTTAGCAGCTTTCTCCCCCTCCCCGTCTCTCTCTCTCTCTCTCTCTCTCTCTCTCACACACACACACACACACACACACACACACACAAAAGAGAGAGAGAGAGAGAGAGAGAGAGAGAGAGAGATGATACAAAAGAATGTCACACAAGTGCCTTTTATGTAATGGGGACAGTGATGGACAGCAAGTAAGGGTCAGGGAGGAGCAGAAGAGAAACTTCACAGACTGGCATCCCTTTGAGAAGAAGGTGCAACATAACCAGTTAGAAAGTTGAAAAGTGACTGGGCCAGAGTGATAGCCCAGTGGGTAGGGCGTTTGCCTTGCACGCGGCCGGCCCATGCTGGCCCGGGTTCGATCCCCCGGCATCCCATATGGTCCCCGAGCACCGCCAGGAGTAATTCCTGAGTGCAGAGCCAGGAGAAACCCCCTGAGCATTGCCGGGTTTGACCCAAAAAGAAAAGAAAAAAGAAGAAGAAAAAAAAGAAAGTTGAAAAGTGAA
Organism: Cryptotis parvus; assembly: GCA_021461705.1. Lineage (NCBI taxonomy): Eukaryota > Metazoa > Chordata > Mammalia > Eulipotyphla > Soricidae > Cryptotis > Cryptotis parvus. Next base: position 5,876 of record JAJIBD010025000.1, on the reverse strand, counting down.
TTTTTTTTTTGAAAATGGGGCTATCACTGATGTGGTTGGGGACCTTTAGTGCCATACCTGGCAGTCTTGCGGAAGATTGCCAGGTATGAGGGGCAGGGGTCAAGCCCAGACACTTTAGTCACATCCCCAATCGAAAGTGTTTTAGGCACTCTCAAAATAAGAAGAAAATACACTAAGGCAAAAAGAGAGAGAGAAAGGAGAGTGAGAAAGAAGATATAAAATACATGCAGTAACGAAATATGTGCACATACAGGACTGGAATAAACACTAAAAAGAATACATGGGGAAGGAGGTAGACAGCAACAGTTTTCGTTCTCTTTAGACTTTGCTAAAATACAAATTATTTCCACTAAGCAGAGATTCTATTCATAATAAAACACATATAATGATATAAAATGGGAAGACCGGACATTCAGAGAGAGGGCCAGGGAATAAAGTGGCAGAGTATATTCCTGGCATATCAGACTTTGAGCCCAAACCCCAGTAGACATGATGCAACCCCAAAGGTCCCCAGTACCCCACGGTTTATGACCTGGTGGCCCCCAGCACCTGGACCAAGCATTGCTAGGTGTCAGTCCCTATAATATTAATATTTTTCAAAGGAGGGGAAGTTAGAGGCTATTAGATATTAAACGTATTACGCATTATCAGTATTCTAAGCATAATAAATGAAAGAAATGCCAAATGTCCTTCTGAAATCTGAAACCACTTCTAATCAGTCATTATCACACCATTCAAAAAAAATAATGGAGGGGCCAGAGAAATAGCACAACTGGTAGGGCGTTTGCCTTACAAGCTGCAGACCAGGATTCGATCTCCAGCATCCCACATGGTCCCCTGAGCACCGCCAGGAGTAATTCCTCAGCAAAGAGGCAGGAGTAACCCCTGAGTGTTGCCGGATGTGATCCAAAAAAAAAAAAAACAAAAGATGGATAAAGATTTTGGAAGAGACCTTTTCAGATCTCTAATCTCTGGCTTAATGCTTCAGGACTGCCATGAGATTACCCACCAGCCCTGCTTTCTGGCTGTTTAGCCCATCTTTGTTTTTGGTTACCCAGGTAATGGTACTTCCAGCACTTCCCTTAAACACTGTGAACCAACAATCTGCTATTTCTCACTGTCGACTTTTCCTGACCTTGGCCTGGAAAGGCCATCTCCCTCAGGGGAAGCAGTATGATCTCAGGCTAAAACAGGAGGCTGAGGAATCTGAGGTTAAGAGTTCTAATCCTGACCAACAGTGGAATTTGTCTCCAATTTGGGGAATAATCCAAACTTCCTGGAGTTGACTTCCTCAATGAGGAAACTTCAAGGATTGTTTTTGAAGGGGGGGAGGGGGGCACACATTGGCCTATGGAAGGATCTTTTGAACCTTTCATATTGCTCTGGAGTTTGCTTTCTTGCCTTATTTATGTTAACTCTCTAACCATACCTGGCCACATCATCAATCTCTAGGCTTCAAGGGGGCTTTGGGGGTCTCTTACAAAGGTATACTGAAAGGTTTTGGGGGCAACACTGACCCAATGCAATCTAGGGAGGGCTAAGAATGCAATCAGACCTGGGCCCAGCCTTCACCAACAAGCAGACGAAGACAACTTCACACCTGGGAAAGGAAGGTCAAACCAGCCTCCTTCCCACTCCCACTGCTGGAAAAATGCCAGTGGGCACTTGTGACAGTCTCAAAAGGAAGCAGGGCTCCAGCTCCAAACCATGTGGATAGAGAGAGACTCGGGGACTTCTTCCTGAGGACTGCCTCTTCCAAGAGGAAAGCAGAGCTCTTGAATGGGCACAAGATCTTGGGGAGCGCTTGCCAGCCTTCAGAAAGAAAGGTGTTTTTATAAACATCAGAGAGCAATTATCCTCTGCCAGAACTGGGTGAAGCAATTGCAGAGGTGCCCTGAGCACATGTTAAGCTCCTCCCTCCTCCTCGTGGTTAACAAGACCAAACACCTCTGACTTAAAAAGTTATTCCAATAGGGGAGGGATGGGGCGCAGACGGCGGAATTTTTTCTGGATTAACTCAGTCATTAGTTGGATGCTTTTTGTGGTTCACCTACTTAAAAGGTGATCAAATCACTTTGTGCTACAGAGAGAGGGCAAGTGCAAAGAACAATTACATAAACCTCGTCTTCACCTCACCAGCCCTCCCTTCCTAGGGAACCAAGCCCAGGGGGCCGCTGCCCCCAACCTCACTGCACCCAGAGTACAACCTGCTTTCTCTGCCCTGTCACACTAGAGATTTATCTCATTCAACAGCACAGGACAGGACTACACATCATTTTTTTAAGTTTATGCACTGAATTTCATATTTGGAAAAAGATCAAAGAGATGCTACAAAACAAACTATTCTCCAATAAAAAGGAGCAGGGCCAAAGTGATAGTACAGCGGGTAAGGTTCTTGCCTTGCGGGCAGCCAATCTAGGTTCAATTCCCTGGCATCTATTATGGATCCCTGAGCCCACTAGCAGTGATCCCTGAGCACCACCAGGTATGACCCAAAAAACTAAAATAATAAAACAATAATAATAAATATAAATAGTCTAGATCTTCACATTGTTTGGTTTTAGTGGGGTTTTTCGGTTAGTTCTGATTATGATGCTCAGGGTGCTCCCTCCTATAGTGCTCAAAGGATCATGTGGTGCCAAACACAGAACCAAAGCTTCATGCATGCCAAATACATGCTCCAGGCCTTTGAGCCATCTTCTGTGCTGAGTTTCACAAAAAATAATCAGAAAATGTGTGTCAATCTTCATTCATCTGCAGTTCCTAAATCCAAAAAGCTCTATAAAAAAAAAAATTTTTTTTTGCAGAAATTCTCTAGCAGTAAATTCTGACCTGCACTGACATGAGGCTATTTATAGTCTTGTACCATACTGAATGTGGCTCAATTACTGAACTGCAGAACTCCTAACATGAATTACCCCTGGATGTTGCCCTCAACCCTGCCTCAAGTTAATATATGTGAATATACATACATACATATATATATATGTATATGTATATGTATGTATATATATATATATATATATATATATACACACACACACAATTATTTTCTAAAAATCAAAAATTTCCATTTCTGAAATACTACAATCCAAACAGTTCTGGATATATAGCCTATTCTCCAAAACTATTTTCAAGCTTTGAAAATAAAACCACCGATAATCTGGAGCCACAATGATAATACCACATATGGTCCCCAAAGTTCCGTTAGGAGTGATCCCTAAAAGCAGAGCCCTGACCACCGCCAGGTATGGCCCAAAAAGCAAACAAATCAGGGGCCGGAGCAATAGTCCCGCGGGTAGGGTGTTTGCCTTGCACACGGCTGGCCCATGACGGCCCGGGTTTGATCCCCAGCATCCCATATGGTCCCCAAACACCGCCAGGCGTAATTCCTGAGTGTAGAGCCAGGAGAGAAACCCTGAGCATTGCCGGGTATGACCCCAAAAAGCAAAAAAAAAAAAAAAAAAAGCAAACAAATCAGGAGTAGCAATAAACTAACAGAACAACAGCCAGAAAAACACCAAGAGGGTATCAAAGAAAATGTCATCATCTATGAACACAATTTAATTGAAATATACCACTTTCTAACAAAAGAAGAAATGGGGAGGGCAGCTCTCTAAAATCCACATGGATTAAAATAAAAGTACATGGGGCCAGGGTAGGTAGAGCAGAAAAGGCACTTGCCTTGCACAGGACTGTCCTGGGTTCAATCCTGGCACCACTTATGTTCTCCAGGGCCAGCAAGGAGTGATTCATAAGCACAAAGCCAGAGTAAACTCAGAGTACAGCTGGGGTAGCCCCCAAAACACAAACAACTAACTTTCTTCAGTTTGGGGCTGGAGAGATAGCTTAATGGGGCTAAGCAAATGTTCTGCATGCTGGAGGACCGGGTTCCATCACTAGCATGACATAACCTTCAAAGAGCAATGCCAAGAGTGATACCCAAGCACGGAACTGAACGTAGTCCCTGAGCATCCCAGAGTGTGGCCCACAATTTAAAAGATACTTCAGTCTTGGAGAATATTGACACATTAATGCAAAGTCCTAACCATGAGTGCATATTTCAGATATGGAAGGATGAGTGCCTCCCTAAAAATATGCAGAGTCAATTATGGTAAGCACATTCTGCATGAGACCCGTGAGAGTTAGTCACATCTAATTCATACTAAACCAAAAAGAACCAACTTCCTTCATATGTTACTGGTTGCAACATTTAAAGTAAATCAAAAAATGCAATAAAAGATAATGCCCTCTCCTTGTCTTCATTTCTATAACATAAACAATAGCATTCACTAGAGTCAATTAAGAATTCTTATCCATTGGGGCCGGAGTGATAGCCTTGGTAGGGCGTTTGCCTTGCACGAGCCGACCTATGCCGGCCTGGGTTGGATCCCCGGCATCCCATATGGTCCCCGAGCACCGCCAGGAATAATTCCTGAGTGCAGAACCAGGAGTAGCCCCTGAGCATTGCCGAGTGTTACTCAAAAAGCAAAAAAATAAAAAAATTTAAAAAATAAAGAATTATTATCCATCAATTCACTCGGCTCTCCCTCTAGCTCTGCTGGACCATGGAGGCCCCCCAGGAGGACAGATGGGTTTTGGGTGTTGGCCCATCACCTCTAGGGGATCCCGAAAGCAGCCGGATGAGACTCACCCACCACATTAGCCGCCATTTTCGCTGTCCGACGCTGACCATGAGGCCCCTAAGTCGTGCGGCCGCTTGCAGCCACACAGTCCATCAAACTAGTTGAAACAGTTATGTCCTTTAATGTACTGCATTCTACGATGTGTAGAAAAGGTAGGCGGGAGGAGAGAAGATAGAGAGGAGAGAAAAGATATACAGAACCTGCCAAGTAGTTGGGGTGTGGGAGGGGGAGGGAGGTGGGAACATTGGTGATGGGAGATGGGCTCGGGTGGAGGGGATGGGTGTTGGAACACTGTAGAATCAAAACTCGAGCATGAGCATCTTGCAATTATATGTCTAAAAGTGGTGTAATAAAATTAAAAAATAATAATAAATAATAAAAAAAGAATTTTTATCCATCAATTCAGATGCAGTTCATGAGAAATCTTCTCAAGCCACCACTACATATTTCTAAGACTACATGACATCTGATGCAGTATGTGACTAATCCCCTTTTCTCCAGCTAGCTCAAACAGTCCAGGCCTGCAGATAGGGGCCCAACAATGAGCTATACATTGATTTAATTGTAGGCAATCACACTGCGATTATTATTATTAACTGACGATTCTATACAAATCCTGCTGAAATCACTAGAATTAAACATGGAGCCCAAAAGATGGCTCAGTAGGCTGAGCACATGCTTTGCATACAGGACACCTGGGTTCCATCTCTAGCACTGCCTGGTTCCCCAAGAACCAAAAAGAAGTGACTCCCAAGCACTGAGCTGGAGGTCGAGCCCCCTGAGCATCATTGGTGTGATGCTGACCCTTCCCAGAGGGGAATTGGAAACAATCTGATCTCTTAGTGATTGCTGAATTGTGATAACTACAGGAGCACCTGGTCACTGACTGGCAGAACTAATGTGATGGTGGGTGCAGGAGACACTTTGAGAGTCTGGAATCTGGAGCTTCTCCCTGAGAGCACCCGACACATACATCTCCCCATGCAAGGTGGTCTCTGTCCACATTCTCTGCACAACGGCAGAACACACAGACAGCCGACGCCTCTGCCCCCTCTGCCTATGCTTGGCGGCAGAGCTTTTTCAGCCAATTGACTTGCAGTAAAGCTATAAATATCTGAAAAATGTTCTGCATTTGATGCTCTCAGATTCTGCATCCATATTTAGCTGGTGGTGGCATGCCTATGTTTAAGCTACTCTACCACCCCTACAAGCAAGCAAGTTATGGTCTCT